>JBBPKN010000041.1:0-101931 GCA_038089275.1 Pulveroboletus cf. rosaemariae
CGGCCCCCGCCCCCCCCCAGACCCCCCCCCCCCCCCCCCCCCCCCCATTTCCCCTCGGCCCCCCCCCATTTTTCCCCCCCCCCCCCCCCCGATACGCTGGCCGCATCCCCTCATTCCCTCATGGCCCAGTCCGCCCCGCTCGTGGACATCGAGAACAGGCTCTGTCCTGGCTGCAAGAAGTCAGCCGTGAACGAAAGCGGCGGTTTGGTCGTCGCGTTTGGGTGCGTGTCTCTCCACCCTCCACGCCCCTCGATTCAACCCCGTCCAGCCAATCCTTCTTCCACGTCGACTGCTTCAAGTGCGCAAAGTGTAACAATAAAGTGACCGCAGACACCAACTTGCTGCTCCTCTCAGATGGCTCCCCCATCTGTGCCCAGTGCAGCTACAGCTGCAACATCTGCCAACAACCTATCCTCGACGAAGCCATCATGACAGGCGACGACTCATACCACGCCCACTGCTTCAAGTGCAAAGTCTGCCACAACCGAATCGACGAGCTGGTCTTTGCCAAAACCAGTCACGGAATATACTGTATGAACTGCCATAATGAGCGCATGGCAAAGATTCGACGTCATGCCCAGCGTAAGAGAGAAAAGGAAAAGGCCGTACATGCCTCCCGCGAGCCGAGAGACGACACCGCAGTGAGCTCTTTTCGCATCCCTCCCATCACTCATCACTGACAGCATGCGGACCGCCCTCAGAATCTTTCCCCACCTTCCTCGCTTGCGTCCAGATCATCAACCTCTGTCCTTCGTGACACCCCTTCCACCCAAACCCTCCACGTATCTCTTCATCAAGCAACTCCCGCTTCGGCTCGGAACCTGAAATCTCCTTCTCCTGTCGATCGCACCCCTACCACCGTCAATGCTACTCAATCCACTATCGCCACGCCAACCGAAAATCAACCAGACTCACAATCACATCCGACGTCGTTGCATCCCTCACAACAACCGCATTCCTTCGTCATGACTGTTGCTCCTCCCGATATCAACCAACATCTCTCGGATCCACCCATCCCTGTCGATAACAATCGTTCGCCAACCCCAACAAGCGCACACATCAAGGGTCATGCTCCCCCGCCGGTGGGACCGTTGCATGCTGTGCCAACCAACCTGACTAGCAATAACTCTCATCTCAGTCCCACTCCTGCCGCGCCTGGTGCCGGCTTACTGCAACGGCGGAAGAGCTACGACGATGGCGTGCGCCCTCTCAACGTTCTGTTGGACATGAACGGTGTGAATCAGGACAAGAACACCGCCGCCGATAAACTACCCATCGGTGGGCTCAGTGTCCCCACTCAAACGTCGCGAGCCGACAGACGGCGCTCGATTTCCCCCAGCTTGACTCTCCAGTTCAAGGATACGGTTCCAAACTCTGCACCTCCCGACATGATCCGCTCGCAAACCCTCCCCGTTCGCCCTCACTCTCCAGTCGCCTTATCACCTACAAACGCGCACATCGACGATTCTGCCGTTCGACCTGGCTCGGATGCCAACTTGTTACGCGATAACGCCTCTGGGTCCTCGATTTATCATTCGCCGTCTTCCCGGCTTGCAACACTGGAGGATGGACGCGCAACTCCAGAGTCGGCACCGACCCACTCTGTGTCACACGATCTCTCGTCTACATCGGCGATACGCCCCATGACTCCGTTGCATTCTGCTCCTCGCCCCATCGTTACCCTTGAGCGACCACCCCAGCGTGTGGACAGTTTCCGCCGCGTCAATGGCACCGCTGGCGTCAATGGCCGCAACACGAGCGTTCACTCAAGACCCCCTCGTTTAGATGGAGCGAGATCCGAAAGGTCATCACCAGTGGGTTGGGGTGGTGATCCAACGGGAAGGCTCACACCTACTTCCCCTTCGCACCTGGCGGACGTCCCTCACGGGGTTGAGAGTGGTACAGATACCGAAGCTGAAAGTTCTAGTGGGAGGAAGTCGGAAGACGATGGCCACACGCCAGTCGATTCACCTCCTCGACCTCCCCCAAAATCATGCCCAGAAGCCCTCAAACTGGACATTGACCCAGAAATTTCTGCCATCTCCCAACCGGAGGGCTCCGATGAATCATCACCAGTCGAACGTACATCCGTCTCAACATTTATCGCTCCAGCATTACCGCCAATCCGATTTTCCATGTCTGGTACAGACTTTTCTGATTTCCTTAGATCGGTTGGTGGCATACCATCGCTCAAGTCGCTAGACGAGATTGCGCAGCAAGAGGAGCTACCGCCCAAATCTCCAACGTCTATAAATACACTCCTCTCTCGGGACGACACCGGGAAACGACCGATCGACACCACCTCGGCAGCCCCTGGCAATCCCTCTATGACTTTCGGTTCTGTGGGCCTACCCTCGTCCGCTCGTGACGTGGAAGCTATCGACACAGTGCCAAATATGACTAACCAGTTTCCTCAGAGGGGCCGTGCCGCTTCTGAATCCCAAGCGCCACCAAGCCAAGACGTACCCAAGCGAGAACGACTTGATTCCGTTGCCTCCCTGAATATCATCCCTTCGACGAATCCTTCGCCGACTCGAATCACTGTCTCTTCCCCCACAGGCAACGTGCTGCCGCAACCTGCTACGGACGATACAGACGATTCTGTTATTCGTCGTCTCCAGGAGGCGCTTTCCGATGCAAATGCGCGAGGCTCACAGCAACTCCGGTTCGAAAAGGTGTTTGTCGAAACTGTCTTGATATCACTGGAACAGAGACGCAACGAGTATGTGGAACTCAAAGACAAATACGACGGTACCAAGGTAAGGTCCTATCTATCGATCTGTGTGCCACCCTCGACAGTTTGATGTTCTGCGACAGCGAGTAAGTGAGCAGTATATAGACGGGCTTACCGTAGCACAGAAGGAGTATGACCGTGAGCTTGTGGCACGCCGTAACGCGGAGTCGGAGATCATTCGCTTACGAGTATTGCTTTCTGGCCAAGCTGCCAAGCTTACTGCCCTGACAGGCGAGACCAGCCGACGGCAGGCACGGCGGCAGCTCTCGGAGGAGCTCGCACAAAACCTTGATCGACTCGAAAAGGACCTATCCAGGTTAAGGGCTGAACGAGATGTTACGTTGGCAGAGGTTGAAGAGCTGTGCTCCTCAAAGAGGTACAGGCCACACCGTATCCACCATTACACAGCTCGCTCACTGGTTTACAGTGCACCTGGCAATACATCTTCAGGCGAATTTTCCGCCGCCCAGCTGAGTCGTTCATTAACGATGCGACTCGAGAACATCAAAAAACAATATCAACACGAACTCATACCACTCACCCAACAGCGCGAAACGCTCATTAGAGAGATTGCTGAACTCAAGTCAGCGCGCGAGCAATTCCTCGAGGAGACGACAGTGCTCAACGCTCGAAACGAAGAACTCGCTCAACTCAGTGCTCAGTATACGCGGAGGATGGAGGCTGCTCAGCCCGATGAACCATTAACAACGGATGTGTACTCTGCGAAGCCAGATTCCTTGTTGCGCGAAAAGCAGAGTATGTCGCTCGACCGGATTCGACCTGCACTGGACGTCTTCCCCGTGCAGCCGTCGGGACCAAATCTCATCGTATCGACGCTCAACGAGGATTGCGACATCAAGGTGATTCGAGTACCTAAGCCAGAGTTCACCGACACCATGTCCACTCTCAAGCATGGTATATTCAAGTGGCCAGGCTACCGGGCGAAGGATCAGACGCTTGTAGTCTCGGATCCCAAAGGCAAGGGCGTCTATGAACATAATTTCCAACCAGCGAGCGCCCTGCGGTTTACGCGCTGTGATCACTGCGGAGAGAAGTTGTGGGGTGGATCACATTTCCGTTGCACAAGTGAGTCTCAGTGGCAGGTGCATTTTTTGGCTATTCTTCTGAACTGTTGTCTAGCGTGCCATGTCAACGTCCATTCGCGATGCGTGAATCAAGTTCATCTCGCGTGTTCTCAGCATCCTGCACGCCCGCGGGAAGACCTGAACGGAATCGCGCGGCAGTGTATGTGGTAAATGTGCGAACGGTAGTCTGTGCCTCACGTTCTAGTAGCTCCCTCGATGTTTGGTCGTGATCTCATCGACCAGGTTAAATACGATTCGCGATGGGGCGAGCGCAAAGTTCCCATCATCGTAGAAAAGTGTATAGAGGCAGTGGAGATGTTGGGTCAGTCCCTGCTCTAGCTACACGGACACTCGCTGAGATATCCGCAGCTCTCGACTTTGAAGGGATTTACCGTAAGACAGGAGGCTCGGGCCAAACCAAGATGATATCACAGCTCTTTGATCGAGGGGATTATGCAGCCTTCGATCTTAAGAACACTGATCGGTTCAACGACATTTGCTCAGTGACGTCTGTGCTCAAGACCTACTTCCGCTCGCTTCCAGTCCCCCTGCTAACGTACGATCTCCATGAAGAGTTCATCTCTACTGCTGGAATGAAAGACTCCCCACTCAAAACGAAGCAACTTCAGGAGCTGATCAACCGACTTCCACCCGGACACTATCACACACTACGCGTCCTCGTACTCCACCTGTATCGGTAGGTTTCTTCTCCACAGCCCATCGAATTTCCAAGCGTGACTGATTGGCGAATGACTACTTAGCGTGCGAGAGCACAGCGACGCGAATCTGATGAATTCGCGCAACCTGGGTGTTGTCTTTGGACGTGAGTGTCGGTCGGCTGGGTCACACAGCCTGCTCACCTCGTCTCCACTTAGCAACACTGATGTGGTCGAGAGACCCTGGTTCGGAATTTAGTGACATGGCCGGTAAAGCGCTGATGGTGGAGTGGCTTGTGGAAAACGCCCTCACGATCTTTCAACCATGATCTCCCACGCCCAAAACCGGCCTTCTTATTTGTCAACCAATCTTGAACTCAAACGTCGTCGGTCTCACTTTTCTATCCTATTGTATCCGACATATTCGACCTATTCGATCATTTTTCGTTAATTTGTGCTGTATGGCCATCCCCTTTTTGTTTTCTAACTAAATTATTGGATCTCCCTATTTTTATGGACTTGGCAGGGCGACGTTTGGCCGCTTATCTGCTGGCATTTGTGCGTTTGGGGGCTACCACCACCTCGTTTTATGTCATAGGTGCCTACCTCGGGGATTTTCGCCTCTGATAAATGATATATCCGTCCCTTCTGTTCGTCCTGGTGACTGTGTTGCTAGCAATCGCAGCTTTCTCTCTCTTACGCACACACATTCCCAAGTTTGTACTTGATTAGTTATTTTTCTTCAATCATTTCCTTCATTTTGAATACGGCATGGGTTTAGCAAGTTGGACCGCAGTCTCTCCGGGTGGATCATAGATGGAGTTCAGCGGAAAAAATACACATTTAACTTTTTCTCCGAAATAACAAAAAATGCAAAAAAGAAAAGAATGCGAACGGATAAATACTCGTCGGTCAGAGTCGGTCAGAATAGGATATGGGACTCAGTTTAAGGTGGGGGGAAAAGGGGACCTGCCGGTGATGATGATAAGGTGTGTGTGTGACCAGGCTGATTAAAATAATCAGGGCAGTTCACGGGATCGGCGCATTCGAGGAGCTGTTTTGTCTGGCTTGAGCGTGCAGTAGAGGAAGTGTCGACGTGGACCGGACGCCGCGGCGACGGCGGCAACGCGGGACCCAAGAGGTGTCACCGTAGCATCACTCCGGATCCCAAGCGAAAACATCCTGTCAAACACTAGAGGAATCCCACGTCAGCACATGAACACCAAACAGAAATAAGTCCAGGACAGCGATGAGATGTGAGAGAGACTGCAGCTCCACCTACACGTCGCCGTAAATGCCTTTGCCGTCGTTTGACACGCCAAATGGGTCAGGGACAGGGGGGGGCTGACGCCTTCGAGATTTCGGAGATAACGATACACCATGGAGGGTTGACAAGGACCTAAAGAAAGTGGAACGAATGGAAATGTCAGACGGGTGGCATGTATCCAGGGGCTGGAGGGTGTGGGCGGCGGACAGCGCATGGCGCATTAAAAAAAGAAAGGAAAGAGGTGACGAACCGAATCTGAAGACGGCATTATAGGCCTGCCTCCATTTTTCTTCGAGTAAGCGGGCGCAGTTGGATGGGTCAGGGCAAGCCAGGCACTGCCGAAGATGGAACCGAGTCAGGGCCACGAGGGTTGTCAGAAGTAATCAGGTAGGCGAACACACGCATTGGTACTCCTTGGCCAAAGGCGTCAAGCCGAGTTTCAAGACGCGTTCTAGAAACCAGTTGCGCCTTGAAAAAAAAAGATGCTCGGCGTTAGAGATCCAAAAACACGAGCGTGGTATCTTAACGTACCGCTTTTCGAGTTTCAAGAGTGTCTCTTGGCTGAGAGTGCTCAACTCCTCTTCTGACCATCCGCCGGGGTTGTCGAGCACGAAGCGGCTCGACTCACGATAGAGTTCTTCTTCCTCAAAGAGCTCCGCGATACGCATAGCTTTGATAGGTTTCCCTGCCGCATGAGTGAGTAGAAATTTCAAACATTCTTGCTGAAGCGCCAGAACACAGAGCTTATGTGAGATGTTCATAAGGCCCTCGACGTTATTCCAGGATATGTTGCACTGAAGGCTGGATTATATTCAGCTTCCATGCGCACTGTCCACGACGAACGGACGTACTGTGGATACACGAATTTGAGGAAATCGTGGAAGATACAAGCCTTTTCTTCTTTGAGAACGATGACAGCGTCCTGTTCGTGTGTACGGCGACGTCTCTTCACGGTAGCAAGGGTGTTCTGAGATCCTGAGCAGTTTGCCTTGTGTTTGCCCTTGAATTCGTGCTTGGCATCTCCCGAGCCTTGGAGCTTGGCCAGACTTATTCCCCGAGCATTTGATTTACTCTCGTTTATCGGGTTTGCAGATTCAAGTCGTTCAGGTTCGCTCTCGCTCGTTTCGCTCCCACTCGCAAGAGGGTTCTCAATCTCCACAGGAGATGAGCAATCGGATGCAGTGTCACTAGCACTATCCTCAGGGGTAAAGGACATGGCGGCCGGGGCGTCAGGATTGGTGCTACTTCCTGGAACGGAGGGTGGCTGGGAAATGGTAATGACAGAAGACATTGATGGTGGACGGCCGGTCTCGAGCCAACTACCGCTCAAGGCAGCCTCGAAAAACGGGGAAGCAAAGAAAAGGACCTCCTTGTGAGCCCTGTTACGAGGTAAATTCAACGCTAATTGCCATGCAGTGCCCCAACAACCAGAGCTGTGAGGGACACAACCCACCAGAATGTGGTGCTCTCGACGACGATTTTGACAGTGCCCGGGAACTTTCCGTTGCGACGAGTAAAGGTGTCATCAATCTCTATAGCCTGATCGGACTCGTACAGATTCAGTTCGGAGACGAGCTCATCGTTGTCACATTCTTCGAGTAGCCATGGTGGAGAACCAGAAGAACGGAATATGCCCGCTGCGGCTGCGTGGGTTTCGATGGGTGAGCTGAGAGAAGCAGAAGGATTATTGTGTCCGCGCGAATTACGAGCGATGAGGATATGTGTGGGATTGGTGCTCATCTTGTCGCTGTCAAGTTAAGCTCGGGTGGCGTCGGAGTGAGTAGCAGGCGTAGCAGCGACGCACCGCATGGACCGTGTTCACACACCATCTGACGACGGGCTGTAACTCGCTTGCAATGTCGTCGCCGGGGGTGTCCCTTGGTCACTGCAGCTTCTAGCTACTCTTCCTTTCCTGCTCACGCTCGGTGGTCCTTGAGGGCGGAATGTGAAGTCCCCCACAATGCAACCATGTCAGTTTTCGCCGGAGAGCCTCACTTCAATTCAGTCTCCCTGCTTAATCGTAACCTGCTAGATGATTCGAGGTCTCATCTCGGCTGAACAGACTTGAATGATCCGAGCTCTACTTAACGCCAATGTGGCCCTGTAGTGTAGCGGTTATCACTTGGGATTCTGAATACATCTTCCCAAGACCCAGGTTCGAGTCCTGGCAGGGCCTCTACCTTTTTGTCTTACACGCGACTGCGGTATTTCACTCCAGCTCTCATTGTGTCGGAGTAGTCAACTGCTTGACCCTCACCATGCCACACGATGATGGCAGCATCTTGGATCTTCATACGTGAACAAAGAGCACTAGGTTCGACTCGTCCAGCTGGGGACACGAGATACGAGTCACCGGCTAGTCACCCATTGATGGCTGAAGCCCACCAGATTTGGGGTCATTTCATGGTGAGTCGCCAGGGCTCCGAAGGAGTGATCTGATCTTGGACCATACAACGTCTCCTGAGCAACACCGACCTCGAGACTGAAGTGCTCAAGCTAATTTTTTCCTCTTGGGAGTAGGTCGTAGATACAGGACAGCTCTTACTGGCTATACACAATACTCAAGCTCCCTTTGCCATGTGGTATCAATAAAACGAGAGCTCGGGACCGCCAGCGGCACCCTTGACGTTGTCTTGTTTCCCCTTGGCTTTGATCGCCCGTCATTTTGATTTCGTGCAGATCAGCTAGTGACGCATTGATAACAGCACGTACCGTTCGGCACTGGCGACCGCGATTTGGCTGCCATTGATGGTTGCTGCTTTCAGCGTGCTCATACTCGAAGGGAAGATGGATCGAACCAACCGAACATTGTACAGGTCTGACGCGGCTCAAGTCACGGCCAACGCATTTTGCCCAGCAGAAAACAAGGAATCCACCTATATGGACTACATTGACTGATGCGATCCCGCTCCATGGGGTCACAGCGCGCTGGAGAGCTAAGTGGATGGCCCTTCACAAAGACGGCGAGGAGACTGAGTTCTCATGTGCACATCATTGAATGTCTTCTTTCCCTGCCTGTACTAATCCAACGCCACGAGAATGTCAACACGCACCTATGGTGAAGTGTGGTCCAGGCGCGGTAACTTGGACTCGCCTATAATCAGTTTCACTCCGTTCGCAAGCCCAAGAGGCTGAGGAACAATGCCCGACTGTTGCCTGTGCTGAGACTGCTACAGGTCCCCGCGACACGTCTAAGCTTGGTCCAGGTACTGAAACTTGTGGATGCAATTGATTACAAGTAGTGCGTCGAGTCAAATAACACAAAAGGGGCTGCTATACTCGACATCATGGTAACCAACGTCGATCGAGTGTTGAGGTCCCCCCGTAGATGAGACAGCCCGCATGTGAGAAGGTAGTATAGATGGGAGGAACGCGGTGGTCGCGAGAACAAACAAGCCAGCTGCAAGTTCCTTCTGCGGACCCTTGTCCTCTCACCCCTTGGACACGGTCACCGGCAAGTTGGACAATCGCTCAATCCGGCTGAGAGGATAATCAGTCCTCCAAAAAGCAAGATAGGGGGCCACAAGTCATCGAAGACAGTGTTCGCGACCTCGGTGGAGCTAGTCCTTGAGAACATGTACTCACGATCAACCATAACGTTTCAATACCAGGAAACTGGTCTCTGAGAATAAGGATTGCTAGAAGAACACAACTTTCTTTGGTTTGCTTGACACCTGGGATTTACCGAATGCCTTCACAGTTCCTGTGTGCAAACCAGCCTTCACGTCGAGCCGTTTTCTTCGGCGGTCCTCCTTCCTCTCGTCTTTTGACACTTCCGCATTCTTTCTCTTAAATGCATGGAAGTCATCTTCATCTGCGCCGACCCCACTCCCGGTACCAAAGACCGTTGTCGCAGCAGTCCCCGACGCGTCTTTCTTCCGAAGTTCGCAGTCCTTTGCAAGGTGCGTTTTCTCTCCACACAGCTTACAGCTTCCTCCGTTAGGATATATACCCTTTTCTCTGTTTTGCGGACACGATGAAGCAAGATGACCCTTGCCTGAGCAAACGAAACATGAGGCGAAAGGGAAGGGGTTGAGAAGATCTTCTGGTTTCTTGCAACGAGATACCGTATGTTTCGCCGAGCCACATCTGTTCATCGTCAGTGAGAGACGAGTTTGAAAAGAAAAAAAAACAAACCTGTAACACATCCCGACTGTGGTGCTGGCATTTTTCTGACCGACTTCACCTTCGCCGGCTGCTCTAGGACAGTCCTTGGCAGCATGACCCTTTCCGCGACACGCATAGCATACTGTATTAGCCTGACGATCTGTTATTCTCATGAGTCGACGTTGTTCTGTGCGCCTCTTGTAGCCGCTAATTGCAACACCTAGCCAGAGACATTCAGCCTCCTACGGCGTAGGATAAAACACAATGCTTACTTTTTGCTCCCCCATGTTTTTTCAGTATCTTGGGTTCTTTGTTTCCGACAGACGGGCTCTCTCCATTTCCTTTTACGCACTTATCTCCTGCCTCGGCACCATCAGGCATCGGTCCGTCGCCATCGACCGTCTTCGGCCTTTTTGTTCTTGTCCACTTCTGCGGAGGAATGGCGTCCCCTTGGCCACGGTCTACAGTGCTAACCTCGAATGCGTAGTGTTCGCTATGTGTCTCTGTTGGGTTGACTGTAAAACCCGCTTCCAAGTACTTGCGTTTGCGGCCAAAGTTTGTGATACGAGTCATGATTGTCTGCCAAGCAGTCTCATCAAGAGCAGATTTGGTCAACTCTATATGGTAATATGGCCCCTTTCTTGTAATCCCAGGCAACGGGATGCAGTGTATACGTGGTACTTAAACGATACCCCACAGGACTGCGGCTAGGCTTGTGTTTTTAGTAAACAGTCGGGGCTTCCGATTTCCAAACGGACACGTACACCATGGCTTTCGCCAACAACTACACTCCCCAACCAGATATTCCCGAGAGTGCGCTGTATGGCCCCGAGCCATACGACATCAATTTCGTCCTTCCTATCCCCTAGATGCTATCTATCGACAAGCTGCGACTCGTCCCGTTCATCCCTCGTGTTCATACCATCGCCTACCTCGACGGTATCCGAGGTCATGAGTCAATTTTCAAACACATGCCTCTTGCCCTCGAGCACCCATGCGCCTTCCTCCGATTCGTCGAGAAGTCTCGGAGGGATGCAAGTGTTTGCATTTTTGCAGTACTCGATGCCACCCGTCTGGACCCCAAGCATCCCGAGTGGGAGGGCTCATTGGCAGGCTTGATCGGGCTCATGGAAACCAACAAGACGAAACTGGTCACGGAGATCGGACCCATAACCATCCTCCCTACTTTCCAGCGAACCCACGTCAGCTCTCAGGCAGTCGGCTTACTGTTGAGGTAAATCTTTGAACTTCCACCTTCTGGACTCGGATTCAGAAGGGTCAAGTGGGCTTCATCCCCAATCAACGCTCCGTCTAATAACCTCGCTAAACAAATGGGGTTCAAGTTGGAGGCTGTGTCGAGATGGAAGTGCGTGTTTCCAGCGGTCGAGGGATATCAAAAAATGGGGAAGGAAGCGAGGGCAGGTGATGCAGGAAACGGTTTATTAGGCAGAGATAGTAATGAGTGGGCATTATGCTGGGATGACTGGGAAGAATGTGGAAGGGAGCTTGTGGAACGTGCCATCGCAAAGGCCGCGCATTAACTCAAAGAGAGACCTGATGGGTTAGAACGCGACTTATAATAGAGATTGTACAACCTCCTGCCAGATAGCGGACCAGGGAGAGGGCCATAAAGGTAACAAAAGAGCTTGGAAAATGCTCCTATTCTGAGGATACTCGCATACATCGATTATACAACTTTGACATTACTATGAGTCGTGTTGTCGATAGAGGGGTGTAGGAATGATTGACATCTCACCCGTGGCTATTCGTCTAGCTTCCAATTGTTCTCCTTCACCACCTTCTCGCGCTCGAGTAGGTATTTACCTTGGGAGGAACTTCGCCATATATCACACAGGATGTCCAAATTCACTCACGTTCCTTGTATTTCTGGCTATGGTTGGAAGCCTTGTGGTAGTACCAGCCGACAAGGTCATTGCAGCCAAGACAGAACACGTCGGCGACTGTGTGCACACCAGTTCTGAACATGTCGACAATTAGCTCCTAATAATGTTTAGAGCAGGCGAAAATCACAGAAGAGGTCGATCCTCTCTTTTCCCTAGCTTCACATTGACGGCAGTGTGCATGAGGCTAAAGAGGGCTAGTAGTGAACCATCGAGACATTTTATTGTCCGCAGAAGACACACAATCCCTTGCCCTCCCTTCCAGAGAAGGACTTGCTGATCAATTCATCTTGAAGTGCCTGTCAACCACAGTGTGGTATGATATGATCGCGCCATTAGGGGTCAAGGGTGGTGCGCACAAGGACTGCCGAACAATTCGCGCAGATAAACCTAGGGTGGTCATGAAAAGTCGAGATGACATGGTTCTTCGTGTTATCCGTTGGCCCTGCCATTAGGTCGTGTTGGGCGATGTGGGGATAAAACAGGAGGGGTGATACCGGGGTGTGGACGAGAGCAAACGAGACTAAGAAATCACCAAGAGAACCCATCGTGGACTCAATGGCTGTACTCAAAGGAGATGGACTCACCCGCCGTGCACCGTTTCGAGCTTCGAAGGTCATCCGACTTGGTGTCACTCGACACTGAGTTTTCCCAATTGGGCAGGCAGAAATTTAGCACAGCATTCGAGCCAAGACGGACGTCCATTACACGACGCTACGCGCAGACCGCTGCAGTGCGTTCCTTCAAGTTCCCATCGTCGCGCGATGCAAAGACGCCCTGCAGATACGGAGTTGCCTCAGGAATTGATTCTAGCGATACAACGTGTCCTCGAGCTTGAACCAGAACAGAACGACGATCCTCTTGACGACCTCTCAAACAACTTTAATCCTGTGGATGTCCTGAATCAGCTCTTCCCTGACGGTATGCACCTTTGTGTATTTCGTTATGCTTTTGAATTTATGTCGTCACAGAGGCTTCGTTGTCTCGCTTGGACGCTGTCCAGGTGAAGCTAGCACAGGATGAGCGTGACCTTCAGACCGAAATCGATGGACTCCAAGAAGCACTTAGGCGGGATCAAGATCCAGGAAGGATGCAACTCATTCAGGAAATGATCTCAGTACAGGTTACTTTCTCTAGATATATACTAGTTGTTCAATCCTCTGCAGGACCTCCTCGGGCAAATGTCGCGCATACGCGAGAAAGCGTCGGAATCAGAAGCCGTAGTGCGGAATATCACAAAGGATATACAGGCTCTGGATCTTGCGAAAAAGAATCTCATTCTGAGCATGACGACACTGAAACGACTGCAAATGCTCGGTGAGCAGTCCAGGCACCGTCCTTGACTATGGAAAATTTACTACTTCGCTTATTCGTAGTTGGTGCTCTCGCCCAACTAGAAGATCACGTGAAGGAGAAAAGATACGCGGAGGTTGCGCATTCGTTGGCGGTGGGTGAACTCTAAAGTCTCGTCGTCGACACCTTTAGCGTTATTTCTTAGGCTGTGAAACAACTCTCTGCCACGTTCAAGTCCTATACTTCCGTTCATCACATCACGCAAGTCTGGAAGCGGATACAACAGATTCAAGGAGAAATCAGAAGTCAGCTTGATGCTGAATTTGATTCATTGTACGTCCATGGCACCGACCTATGGTACAGACTCCGTGCAAACGAACATTGCAGCTTCCTCCAGGATCTTTCCAAGCCATTCAAGGCCACTCAAATCACCGATGCTTGTACTGTCGTTGATGTGCTGGGTGTAGACGTGCGCACACAGCTTATTGAGCGGTATGTGGCGCTCGAGCTCAAAGAATATCGCCGCATCTTTCGAGCATCCGATGAAGCGGGTCATCTTGACAATATTGCGAGAAGATTTGCTTGGTTCAGGCGGTTGCTAGCCTCTCATGAAACAGAGATTGGCAGGATGTTCCCTACCGAGTGGCGGGTTGGCTGGTGGCTTTTTACCAAGTTCGTGTCAATAACAAGGTGAGCATGAGGTTAAATTAGGCCCTTACGGTTGATCATAATGTACTCTTGTCTGCCAGGGATGACCTTTCAACATTGTTGTCCAAAGCAGGCCAATCTCTCACTGTTAAATTGCTCCTTGAAACACTTCAGCAAGCGTCAGAATTTGAGTTGTCAATGGCAAAGAAATGGGCCACTCCTGTTTGTGATCCATCTGAGTAGTGAAGACTCACGTTGGAACTGTTAAATAGGTGGATGAGATTCTGAAAACTGCGTCGCTTCCTGCGGCCCAGGTCCAATCCATGTCTTCCGCCTTTGAACCTCATCTCAGTATATTTGTTGACGCTCAAGACAAGTAACTTTTCCGTCTCACTTTTACATTTTCGTTGCCGTACTCAGTACTCGTTAGAGCACTCGCCGACATGCTGGCTTCACACCGTGGTTCCAAGGCTCGTAGTTCAGTTGATACCTCTTCGAAGCCTCCCACCACCACTTCGACGCCTCGAGCTTCTCTCTCGACGCCTCTTGATCCCGAACTGGCGCTGATTGTACTCCCTTCGTCAACGGAACTCTTTTATTTCTACGCTCAGAGCTTGGATCAGTGTGCCAAACTATCGACCGGCCAAGCTCTCTTTGATTTATGTGGGATACAGAGGAAGTGGCTGAAAATTTATGCTGGTTTGTCCGATACTCATTTGACCGTTCTGCAGTGCCAACTTTTCGCTTAGAGGATATACTTTCACTGAAGCTGAAAAAGTGAGCAAATGTCGCGAACACCGGGAATCCAGCGTTAATCCAATGGCCGAACTAGACCTCAGACCCAACTACGAAGGTCAATGGACTCAAGATTTGATAAAGTTGAACTCCAGCAAGCGTGTCTACTCATCAACACCGCAGACTATTGCCAAACCACTGCAGCGGAGGCATGTCTCCATCTTCCCTTAAACCGAACGGAAGATTAACGCATTATAGCTGGAGGAGAAGATCAAGGAGAAACTGAGCGAGAAATTCAAAGAAAAGGTCAACTTGCAAGCCGAGAGAGATCATTTCATGAGGTTTATGGCCCCAATGATCATTGCAGCCCTTATTAACCGATGTATTGGCAGCGTCATTTCTGCGGCGATCAACATACTGCTACGTGAGCTTGAATTAACTTGCGACGGCGCATTCAACACGATGTCGCGCATCAGCTGGGGCGCGATAAATCAAGTTACTGGTCACTCAGCATTCATGGATGACATTACACAGGCAATCGAGCAAGTGACTGAGTTAGTTAAGCCTTTGGTGGAACAAAAGAAATATTTGAGGAACTTCCTTGATAAGGCTTGCAGGTTGGTGTTACGACGAGTTTCCGGGAATGGGACAGTAATGTCCCTGCAGTCTCCTTTTGATGCGTTTCACAAATGCCCTTGTGAAAAGCCGGCCACTCCGAGAGATTGGTGCTGAACAGGTTCGTGCCCTCGTTGAATTACAATAATGTCCTAATGGGGACGCGACACAGCTACTTATCGACCTTGGGGTTTTCAAATCATGTCTCTCCAGACTACCAGGAGAAGCGCTATCTACATCGAGGTATACAACATCTGTTTTGGAAATTTTTTGGGTTGGGAGGCTGACCGGTATATGTATATATAGCTATATTCGTAACCTAACGAAGATCACCACACGCTTGGAGGCACTGCTCAAGGCTATCATTACCCCCGTCGTAAGTTTGCATCCGTCATGATAGTGCTTACAGGGCCTAGACTGGGTGACACAGGACCCGTCGGAAGGTTTTATATTAAACTACACGCTCGTCATTGGCGATGCCTCCTTCTCCAATTTCCAAAAGGTTGGTCTCCGTTCGTATACGTGTGAAGGAACCGCAGTCACCGTTTCCTCTTACCGTTAGATCCTCGACTTAAAGGGGACGCCTAAAACGGAGCAGAACAGCCTCCTTGATTCATTCCTGACCATCACGAGTACGAAGACGGACCTTGAGAATACATCATTTCTCACGTCGTTGGACATGGATCCTTCGACTAGTTTGGCAGTCGGCAGCCCAGCTACGAGCCGTATCGCACTTCCATTGTCTTCGACGTCCGCTGCAGAGAGCGTTTTCAGCGCCTTGACGCCGCCCCCCCTGAGTGGGCCACCTACCGGGTCAAGTAATGATAGTAGCCCCAAAGGTAATGAACCCGGACAAAGAAGGGAAGTGTTCTCCGATATCAGAAGATTTGTCACCTTTGGGTTACGGAGGGATACACAACCACCATCATAGATTACAGAAGTACGTGTACGGCAATGGTGTATACTGATCTCCGGCCGTGTCGGTCTGGTGGTTATGGGACTTGTATCTCTCACCATCATCATTGGTGTGGATTTAGGTAGATTGTGACGTATCATCAAGAAGGTACTGGGTACCTGTTAGAAATGCGAGTGGTACAGGTGTAGTTATGCGGAAAAGCAAATGGGCGGCGCAGATAACCAATCTCCAACGTGTCCACCAAATGAAGCAAGAATGGTCAGTTACAGGGTATATCTTCCGACACCAAGAGTTGACAGGAGTGAGCGATTTCAAGGAGTGAAGGTGAAGTTGTGAACACCGCATGTCCAGGGGGAAAAAAGGAAATTAACGAATCGCTGACTTTTTCGTTGGTCATCGTCGGCTCTGTATGTTGGTGCGCCCGCCCTGCATGGGCAGCTGAGGAGCTGCAGAACCACGGACGGATCCCACAGTCGACGGTCGCGGTCTTGGTCCTAAGAGTGAACCAACGCGGAACGGCCGGGTGAGTTGTGTAGGGGCAGTCTCAGGTCGTCCAGCACGTAATGCGGCGTTGGTCCAGCTATCCGACGTTAAGTATGGGAGAGTCCTGGGTAAGACAGTACTAAGTGGTGACGTTGGCAATCCAAGAACACGCTGCACGATATAAGGTGGTGGTGAATACATGGGTATATTCGCCTGAGAACCTTCCAGATGAGGAAGCGGGGGATGCGGAGGAAGTGCGGAAGAGACACTGGCTCGTTGAGAGTCAAAGCCCGTGTAGTCAGAGGAACTGTGCCTAAAGTGGATGTCAGAAACGGAAAACGGAACGCTCTCGGTAGGAGAACCGGCAGGAGTGAGCGCAAGGTCAGGTGTCACGATCTGAGGAACCTGCAGATGCTGATCGGGCTGACAGGGCAAGGCGTGGGATGGTAATGGTGGTGGTGGTATGATGTGGCGCTCAGGAACTTGGTCAGCGTGATGGGCAGTGGGTGGGGACGGGGGAATTGATATGGGAAACGAAAAAGCTGAAGACGCCTGAGTACGCGTTGTTGGGGCAGATGGGACAGCGTGAGAACCCGAATTGTCTGAAGGGTGAGAACCACCAGATGCGGTTGAGGGTGCGTCTGGTTTTGGAGACAGTATGTCGTCCCGTGAACGCTCTATCCTTGCCATCCTAACGGAAGTGTTCTCGCTCCATGTAGAAATGTCCTTGGCCCCATGACCAAGTTCCGCAATCGTAGAGCGAAGGGTAGTCTTCGAATACAGTCGTAAAGAGGGATGTGAAGAAGCGAGGTCTAGGAAGGAGTATGATCCTGAACCAGGCGCTGTCTCGCTGGGTGGATTAGCAGAACCAGATTCGTGCATTACCACGGGAACGGACTCGGGCCCCGAGGAACCTGATGCCTCTTGTCTGTCCGTGTGGTCACTTGGTCCGCCGTCGTCCCGATGTGCTCTCCGGTAAAGTCTAGCATATACCTTCGACCATGCGCTGTTACTGCTCCCACTAGTTCTTTTGGAATTGCGATTTTCTTTCCGGCTACCAAAAATAGCAGACGGATCTACCCTGAATGCGCCTGTGTCTCGCGCTTGAGGATACTCTGATTGCTGGTTTTCGTGCGACTGCCCGATGCCGTCCTGAGCATGGATGCCAAGCTTTGACAACTCTGCTCTATCACTGATTGCAGAGGCCTCAGCGGTCCTAGGGCTCAATGAAAGGGTAGCAGCGAGTGTTTCATCTTGATGCGACGTGAGTGTCCTGACATCAGCATCATCGTCATTATCGTCATCAACTGGTCGGATCCCGGATGCTTCGCTGTACCAGCGGCTATATCTAAAAGGTGTACGCGCAATGGGGTTGGACCATCCAGGAGCCAGCTTTTCTGATTCTGGTGCATGCGCTAGGACGGGTAAGATTTCAGCTAGGGTATTTATTGATAGCCGTTTCTCGTCGCGATCGAATTGTCGTATCATTGGATGGGATTCTACCTGTGCATTGGTCGCAGTGCGAGATCTTTCACTGGAGTTACTCCCCAACTTGTCTTTGCGGTGGGCAAATGGGAATCCGCGACGTAAGCCGAGGCCGAAACCGTAGCCCTTGCTGGTGCTAAGACTTGTAGATTCCAACTCTTCGCCAGAAGGTGGACTCATATTAGCGACTCGTTCGACGTCAACACCACCCTTGTAGTTTGATGGTCTTCGCAATATATGCTGATTGGTGGTGTGACGAGCCTTCCGCCGCACACAGCAGGCATAATATAAGATGCCCACAATAACCAAGAACAGAATAGCAGCTAGGACGACTGCTGCAATAGTTCCTGCGGAAATGCCATTACCGCTACTAGACGAACTGGTGGGACTCCTTCACGGCATACGAATCAGCTCTGGTTACTTTTTTTTTCAGAACCGAGGGACTGGCATACGTTGTGCTGTTTCCGAAGGAAGTAGTGTTTATGCCATCTGCCCGCAAAGCGAGGGTACAATTTTCTTGGTTAACCACCGCAATATGATGGAGTATATCCTGAGGAAGCTCGGTCGCGTAGAATAGCAAGCTGTCCGAGTTGTTATATGAGGAAAGAGCGGATAAATTGGTGGAGGTATCATCAAGGGTTACTGTGAAATTTCCGGAATACGAGGAGGTGAGCCCGTAAATCGTGATTGCGGAGCCTACATAAGGGAAAGGGTCAATTACGGCTGAACGACAGAAGAACTAGTTGCTTGCCTTGAAAAGTGGTTTCTGCGCGGTCCCCTGCGGAACTCGACACATGCATAGCACTTCCGGTGCCATCCGCTACGTAGTTCCACATGCCCTTGAACGCGATATCAGAGTCGGCAACGGCCTGAGAAGTAGCTGTAGCACTAATCAAACGGATCGTCATTAATGATGGCCACCCTACCACCCGATACCCCCGAATAAGGCCGATCACCGGGAATGAGTACTCACTTGACGAATCCCGCAGGGGGGGCGTATATGATGCGCGCCTTATCAAAGGCCAAAAAAGCGTCAGGAGAGGTTGTGTTCATGATGATAGTCGTGAGCAACAGTGAATGATTCGTGTTCTTCAGGTCGTCAAACGAAGCAAGGATAGTGTTTGCGGGGTCGGCGAGGTAAGCGGACGGCAAGCCATCCAGGGAGATGTTGTAGAGTGCATTGCCAACGGAACCTATGAGATCAATGCCTGTGCCTGTGCCACGGACGGCGTACGAATAAACCGATGTATTCCGCCGGAAGAGTACACATACCATTCCAATTTATCAGCAGGCTTGCGCCGCTGAGGGAGGTATAGTGACTACTGGTGCCCACACCGACCTGGCCAGGTTGTGTGGCGGCACCTGAACCCGAGTACAAGAGCTGCCAACCAGTTGTGAGATTAGAACTGGGCTCGAGATTCACGAAGGGAAAGTAGGCAATCTCGGGGGAGTCATCGTCGACGTCGAACCGATAGAGGCTCACTGCCATTCATCCAGCGCTGGCAGGCTACGTGACAGCTGCGAGGGAAGGAGGAGGGAGAGCGAAAGGAGGGACCGAGCTAGCCAAAAAATAAGGAGGCGCTCGGGCTGCCAAGGCGGCTGCCTCGAGGTAAAGTCGTGTCGGAAATAGCTCGCGAGTTCGACGGCTCCCAGCAGACACGCCCGGACGGTTATCATCATCGTGGAATCTGTCCAAACCAGCTGAAGCACTTGTCTCCATATCAACACCCGTCCGTATCGTTTCAGTAATAAATCTTATCACCACATCTGACACTGCCGAGCAAAGAGCCGCCGGTGGTGCAGACACGGACCGACCACCGCACTTGAGCCAATCCCGCCTGTAGGGCCATCGCGCCGTCGGACGCTGTGACGGTATCCTCGTTGAGTTGGTCCGAGTTACCATCAACACAAACCAGTGCTGCGTCCCACGATTACGTCCAGGTGAGTGTCAGGCGGTCAAAACATACCATCGTGTTGACACTTTACCATAGAATGATAGACGCGTTACCTTCTCCTGGAACCCAGCCGTTCCTTCCATCTCTGTTGAGCCACGTCCGCACGGTGGCCCCCACTTTACCTCTGGAACCCGTCATCGTTCAAGTATTACTCCTTTGCATCATCTCCGGTGACAGGAATTTAATATTGCGCACACGGGACGAAGATGTTCCCCTCCTTTCTAAACTCGCCACGGTGGTGGGTACCCGTCCATCCCAGTCGGGCGATTCGCTTCACGCGAAAGACACACGCACACATTACATTAACGTTTCATTTCTAGGCCCTGAACACGATTTTTGGCTACAATACTCATACGCTAAAGTGCCATTCTAATACCGTGAACAAAACACCCTCCGAATTCCTCCGATCTCTCTTCTTCCCTGCCCCGACCATTACGTCGCCAACGAACAATAACCCAAGTGGCTCACCGCACAAGCATAGGCACAGCTATATCTCCAACTCACGTAGTTCACTGGGCAGGTTGCCTGGAGCACCTTCCACCAGCACGGCACATAGCAGGCAAACATCTGCGTCCCGTTCACTCCCCTGTTCGAGTGAATTAAGGACATCGAATCCCGCCTCGGGGCCGCCGCAGTCAAGCTCAGAAAATGCCGATCCACACACACCACTCAGTGCGGGGGTATCCTCGCAGCGTCCCAGCTCTCATCCTTCCGGCACACAGACGGACACATCTGTCCCGACTCTGGCTTCTAGCGTAGGCAATCATTTCAGAAACGTGTCGCGCGGGAGTACTGAGGCATTCAAATTGCCTTCTGTGGTAGTCGTATCAGGCCTCGAGCTTGCATGTCTTCCTTCCCAGAAAGCAGTCCTTCAGGTTCTTGCAGAACGGAAAATTGTCGTGTCAGACGGGGGAACACTTGGGCATGATCAAGATGGTTTGACTTTGGAATTACCAGATGGATTTTTCATGGTATACGTGTGTCGATCCGATCCGCGAGAGAGACCTCCAATATACAAGAGTCTCGTATGTACCTCCTTCATGGAAAAACCAAAACCCTTGTGCTCAACCATTATTTTTCTTCATAGCTTGATAGGTTTGCGATGAGCTCCTTCGTCGACGTCGGGGCGCAGACCCGCTTGGCAATGCGCCAATTTCGGCCTCCTTCATCTCCGTCTGCGACACTCTCGTCACCGCATACTTCCCTCACCTCCGCGGTGTTTCCAGCGTTACATTCGTTGAGTTCTTCGCCTAGTCTGACGACACCACCTCCTACAGTGTCTCCGGTGATCCCGTCTGCTCTCATCCAGCAACTTAAGCACCTCTGCGCCACTCAAGCGCATATTAGACCTTCACTCAACATCTATCTCGCTGACCTATTCAGTGCCACACGGCATTACGGGTCATTGGATGGTATGTTGCTCACGGTACGCGCCCGTCAAGATGCAGAAGCCCTTGTACGTGCGAGTCGCGTACTCGGTGCTGACAGCACCGGTGCCGAGCTCATTAAGGAGCATGCTGAACGCTTTCATGAGACAGTTACCGCCCCTACCTACCCACATTCGCTCCCTGGCGTAGCAAGCGCATCTTCCGACTTGCTCATAGACGGATCTGATGTCCCAGAGACACGCGAGACCCTCAGCTGCTCAAGTCTGCAGCACAGCCTGACCAGTCAACCGGAACAGCCCGTAAGATTCGACGTTTCGGAGGCGGACATAGCGAGGATGTTTCCAAGAGTTGTGTCACACCGGATTCGCGTTCGGGACTCACCGTTCGACGAAATATTAAGTAGCGCGGTTTGTGGGGCGACAAGTACCCATAGTAACGAATCTCAGGGAGAGGAAACAGTTCAGTGGGAACGGGAGACGATAAAAGACATCCTGGTACATATCTTGGCCGAGGTCTGAATATCTTCGCTACCCAACGAGATGGAGGTATTGGTTCCAATGCAACCGAGACGCAGAAGACACTATACTTTGTAGGCTCGCGCACAGTGAGGCATCGTGTCGATTTCCTGGTACTCGTCTGCTGCTGCGGCATAATAACATCGACAGTCATATTCAACGTTTTACAAGATGAACACCATTGAAGTGTCCACACAAGTACATGACATTTAAACATATGGTGCAACGAAATTTTGCAAGTTAAGATGGGTAAATTAGGGCGGAACTGGGAGGGATAGTTGAAGGACCTGCCAGTAGCAGGGACGCAAGCTGGCGTAGCAGCTTTGTTTGCATCAACCTCGACGCCAGAGAACGAGCCACTGACTATGACGAACGAATCGTCAGCATCCCAACCAAGACTCCCGCAGCTGTCTACGGCATCATCTAGCACGTTGGAAGCAGTTACCCAGCAGCCCAGTAATAACACTGTCCAATCTAACATCCAGTTACACTCCTCCCAACTCGCGCAGCCAACTCAGATCTCCCCCACCCCACAAGCACAGTCCCAGGTGCAGACACAAGGTCAGCAAAATGCGGCCCAAGCCTACTACATGGGTTATCCAGCTGGGGCCTGGCAGAACGCATGGCAGCTCTCCGGATACCCCTACACCACATCAGGGAGTTCACCCTATCAGCAAACGCATTACACGCAAATTCCATACGCGCAATATCAACAGTATCAACCACATCCAGCGGCTCGCCAGCGCAAACCGCCGCCGAAACCGCGCACACCGACACCCGAGCCCGTCTATAGACATTGGGACGAGGTTATACGCGCGTTCCTGAAGAAGGTGGGGTTAACACAGGCCCTAAGAGGGTTCGAGGATGACATAGTCGTCTTGAATGCTGATTGGGAGAGAAAGAGTGTCCCCGGGGCGATTGGTGATTTGGTACGCGACCTCATGGTACGAAGAACTCGTTTTCCTGGATGCAAGCTTGATTTATGTTTCATCTTCACCGGGCAGACATTGGGGAAATTCAAGGAAGGGGAAGAGCCGAAGGAGCGTCCGCTTGAAGAGCGAAAACCTGACTATATTCATTTGAGTACCGGTGCTGGGCCCCAGTCACAGTCTACTGTAAGCCTGAAGTCGTCTTTTCTCGCTGATCTTATTCATTTGAAGCACATTCAAAGATCACGAAAGCTATTTCACAGTTCCTTGCCCAAAACCGTGCAAAGAACGACGCGTCAAATCGCGCCGAGTTTTTGGAATCCTTGGCACAGAAGCGACGGCGACTTAACGTCGATCCAGAAAGTGCTGAACAAATCCCATCGTGTGCAAGGACGGATGCGAAACCCCTGGACAGAGACTCTCAAATGAAGTACGATATAGCGAAGAATGAAGACGGACCTCTGAGAAGGACAGTGAGGGGCCCGGATGGAAAAGAAGGACAGGCAATAGAGAAGCTTGCTGCTCTTACGGATGATACACCGAGTGAACTCCAGCCTGCAATAGATGAGAGGCTGAAGAATATTGAATCGCATATTGCGGTACGCTATGGTAATGTCCTCTATTGTTCTGATGAGTTACCTCGCTTGATGGCCTGTCAAAAGTTCCTGCACCACCACGTACATTGCTTGCACGTCTCCAGTTCCTGGAAGATCATATCATACAACTAGAGAATGAATTTCCCCCATGGGCGGCGTTGCATTTCAACCAACCCAACCGTGGCGTGAGTAGTTGTGACGGTAATTTCTCCTATTTATTGACAGCCCGTTTGAGTGGCCACCACCCCCGCGTCAGACACCTATCATTGTCCCCTCGCACCTCACCACGAAGGATGCATCGAACGAACACGCGGCTCCTCCTCTTGGTAGTACCGATGAAGCTGCCGGCGCACCAACCAAAGGGAAGAACAAGAATAAATCAAGTTTGCACCGTGCTGTCATGGAGAGACTTGAGGTTCAAAAGGCCATGAACGACCTGGCAGCGACCCAAAGGACTGGATGAAACAATACGCACGAGGGTGGCCTGGAAACAACCGTGACCTTTGGCGTTAATCTTGATGACCATCATCTGGCGTCTGTATCCCTGACTAACACACGGGTTCTACGGGGCTCCGGCTCCGTTATTCTTGTCGTCAGGTCTGCTATTACAAACTACGGCATCTTCGTAGGAGATCTTCACTAAATTCTACGAACACGGGTTCCTCATCCACTGATCACCAATGGAGAGTCGTACTTTTTGACACGCGGTGCTCGACCAAATTGACCAATGCGACAGGATAGGAAAGGGGCACATAGTTACCAGAACGCGTACCCAAAAGGTCATGCTGGTGTTTCTGACTCACTGCATTACTACATCTTGAAGCGTTACACCCGACAATCATAACGTCTACGACGGGGTACCACCGGAAATTATCGGACTACGGTTACGGGTACCGTCTTCGATTTTTCTTGTAGTCTTTCTTCGTGGCATATATACAACTAAATCGAGCAATTTTGGATCTGAACCAGGGCAGCATATCAGGTTCGATGTTTGGACACCCATCCACCTTGAGTGATTCAATGATGGCGCACTTCTCCGCCGACGCAACAGATTCGGATGCGTACTGCACACGGGTCTTGACGAAGGCATACGTGTTCGATGTCGTGAGGTCGGAGCACCGCGAGACGTCAATATGCCTCAATGCAGGACACGGAGGTCCGTGTAGTAGATCGACCGTCTTTGGGGTCAGAAATTGGAACACCTCGTTCACAACTGCGTGGACGGCGTTGATCTGTAATGTCTGGAGGTTGGGCGTGGAGGAAAGGAGCGTTGGTAGGGTGGATGGTCCTAAGCTGCTATTTGAGATCCGGAGCTCGACAAGAGAAGGACGAGAAGCGATATGGAGCAGAATCTCGTCCGCCATCAGGGCAGTGGTGGATATGCTGAAGTGCGTGATCGACGGCGTGACAATATTGCTTAAGATAAGGAAAGGGTCGTTTCGACACTCGATGCTTTTGAGATTGTCCATAGACGTAGGGCCAACGTTATCTGGGTCGAGCTCAATTCCCTCTAGACCCGAGAAATCCAAGACGATTCTCTCGAGCGCTGGATTGGCAGTAAACACTCGCAAGGAAAACCGGTATAACCATCCTGAGAGGTGTAGCTCCTTGAGCTGTTGGATCCCTTGCCACCATTCATCCACCATATAAATGCTCCCTTGTAAGTGAAGCTTTCTGAGGCTCCAGTTAGAATCGGAGAGGCAGCCTAATAACTGGGTATCGGAATTGAACGAGAGCAGGGTCAGTTCGTGAAGCTTTGAAAGCGTCTGCGGCATGGAGATATCAAACAGCGTCTGCCGTAGCTCGAAAAACTCTTCAGCAGATATGCAAAGACTGGATAGATTTTCCCAGGATAAATCCTGGAGTTCAGCAAAAACGGGGGCTCTATCCAGCGGCGATAGGGCGACAGAGATGCGAGCAATGCGGTTCTTGGCGCGCTGTTTCCACAGTTTTACCTTTCGCAAAGGGTGTTTCCTGGATAGCACCAGCGTCTGCCACGCAGACGGCGCGTTGACGAGAACTCGTCGCCAGTGTCCACAAACGTGAGAGAGTCTGACAGCCCATGTGTGATCCTCGTCGATTAGCATGGTAAAGATCTCTACTAGGATCTCCACCGGCAGTTTCCCCAAAAGATATGATGTCTGGGCGACCTGCGAAAACCGCTGTTTCTCCGCAGCTGCCTGCGTAGTGATAATCTTCTCTCGTAGTTCTGCCAGTTGGGTGTGCCGCCGAACATCGTCCGGTCGCAGACGACTCAGAGCATAGTCGGTCATCTTGATAGCAGAACCAGATTTCCCAAGAAGGTCGAAGAGACGCGCTGAACGCGCGTAACCCTGCCACCGGTCGGGTGCGAGGTCGATGACACGCTTTGAGTCGAGAAGAGCAGCTTTGAGATCGCCGAGTTTTTCGTGCACCGCTGCGCGCGAATCGTAGATGATGAAAGTATCACTTTGCAATTCGGCAGCCTGTTGAAGCTTGGATTAGGGTGACCACAATGTCATGAATATCAGGTCTTGCCTGGTTCATGTGAGAAAGCGCTTCCTCGAGGTCACCGCGCTTGAAGCAAGTAACTCCGTTGTCGAAAGCCGCCTGCCATGGCATGGGTGCACGTCGATGATGGGATGCTAGCGATGAGTTGGACAAAGACGCGCTTCTCGTCTTACGCACGTGTCGGCCATTCGGATGCTGTGCCAAACATCGCCCTTTTGCCGCGCGCTGACGATTGCTCGAGTGACCGGGGTTCAGTTCTTGCACGCTACCCCCGAGAGCCATCGCACAGAACAAGGTAGGCACGTCAAATCATAGTTCGTCCTATCTCCCTTTCTTATATTGCGTTTACCATCCAATCGCGTTCGTTTGGCAGTACTCGATGAACATACGGAAAATAGAGGTGTGTACTTGCACTCCGACATGCACTCACTGGCGCGAATCAACCGTTGTTACTTGCCTGTCTGACCAGTTCAATGATATTATCAATGTCCTTACTTGCAACCTGTGTAACATCCCTGAAAACTATTACATGCAATATTGTGAGCTTCTTCATCGGTGCATGCTGCAGCGTCGCTCCTACAACTGTCGACCAGGGATACGCATGATAACACACTGGCCGGATCTGTCGTTTCTGGCTGAGGATGAGAATGGCAAGGTGGTGGGGTATGTCCTATCGTCAATGTGCGTCCTTCTTCTCTTGCAAACGAATAGGTCTGATCGGGCAATAGAGAGCCCGAAGAGGACAGCGACTCTGAGACACCGATCGGTCAGGTCAATTCATTGGCTGTCCTCAGACCATATAGAAGGCTCGGTCTCGCTCAAAAGCTAATGAATTTGAGTAGTGGGTGTCTCTTTGCTCTGGTCACCGTCATAAACATCGCAAGCCAACGTGGAGACTCTAGAGGATGCTATGCTGCGTGAGGACTCCGACCTCGAGTATATCCAGTTGCATGTCAGAAAGTCGAACAGGGCTGCACAATCATTATATACGAAACTCGGTTACAAGTATCATCGCGTTGAGGAGAAGTACTGTAGGTCTTTGTGTTGTGGTTACGTGCAGCTCGCTTGTCCACACCACACGCACCATGCAGATGCAGACGAGGAGGACGCAAACATAATGCGACTTATTCTCCGACCAAGGAGTCCAGAGGAGCAGGCAATACCGAGGTTGGTCTGTTTTCTTCTCCCTTTGGCGCCTATTTCTGACCAACTGCACGCCGGCCACATAGCCCGGTTACCCAGAGACACGTGTGGAAAATATGGATGTCGAATTTTCGGTATTTTGTACACGACAAACGCCAGCAATTCACGGAAGCGACCACGGCTCTTTTTCCGAGGAGACATCCGTGCTCATGATCATTACGTTGCCAACCCTTCGTTCCGTTCGTTTATACCCTCCATATTCCGTGGTGGCATGGAAATAGAGGTCACACGCTATATCACTACTTTGTAAGTAATATACTATGTTCGCTGTATGGTGTCAACAAGACTGGAGTTTGAAACCGCTAACAAGACCTACGACATTGCTGGGTCTACTATAGCGCTGTTCGGGCAGAGGTGACATCAGGCGCCAATGATGGCTTGTACATCAGCATGTTCGCACTCGGCCATCTCGCATCCAAAATAGCCGTGTCGAAAGCGGAGAACGGTCACGCAAAATAGACGACTGGCAAGAAATCTTCTGGTAAGAAGGCGAGTGGGCAGATGACGTAGTGTTGCGGCTCAAAGGCGGTGATATCAAAGGGGTCCACATCACTCGATATCAGAGTCCCAGATTCCTAGATAAGAATGGTGAGAAACCTGCTCCTGTGATGAAAATGATATGCCCTCATGGCAGTCACGTTGGTGATGGATCCGAGCAACAAGATGGGTAGTTCACGGAAACTGTCATCGATGACTCCGAAAAGGCTCATCACGAATTGACGGGAACTACACGCGCCGTATCCCAGGGGCTAGGCGAAGACTGCACAATCGATAAGAGTGAACGAATGGAAACATCCTGCGTGGGCGAGGGGGCCGCCAAGAACTCGTCGAAACACGTGGTGAAGTGTCGTAGAAAATTACTCGAGAACGCGTGGCGCTGACTCAGAAAAGGTGCATTAGTAAAGTTGCAAATTGTGGTTATGGCAGCCTTGCTGTTAGGCTGTTAATGACCTGATCTAGGACATCAATGGCGCAAGTGACTCGGAAGGCTGACTTCTCTCGTCTGACTGATTGGATGCCTTACACCTAGTCGCTCGTCGGAGCTCTGACAGTCTGCAAGACGGGAGTATGTCATCACTTGACAACTATGGTTGGGAGGTAAATTGGCTGATGCGTCACAACCGCTGATAGGTTCGACAGACCCGATGAACCGGAGTCCGAGAGCCCTTGGGTCACCCATGATGCATGATGTGTGATCTTGTCAGGGTTTGGATCTCCTGCACCTCGTCCCACGCCAACAACGGCGGTTATTAACTGGCAAGGTACCCAGGGTCATCTAGTTCTCGCGCACCTATATTGATCGAATCGTAGCTCAATATCGTTATGCTTCTGTCATCGACCGCTGCACCACCTTGTCTCACGAGACCATTACCTGTTGTAATTGCGACGAAAGTACCCCACAGTTGTGCACACGACCAATGACTGACGTGTTTGTGTGTCGCGTAAAGGGTCATCTGCCGGGAACGGTCAAAAGGACGTCAGTACCGCAGTCGAGACTTGTTACATACAGCTTGTGCTTTTTTTTCAAAGACGTCTCGGATGGACAGGTGTGGTTCGGCGACTACACTATCTCGTTGCTAGAAATCAAGTCTCCGTCCCCTTCCCTTGTCTCATGTGTCATCTGTTCGGGTAAAAGTCATCCTGCTTCAGCGTACTGACCTTGCTCCTTGCTATCTGCGGGAAATGAGAACCAGTCAGCCTCGAATTAGATCGATGGCTAACCGTTCAGAACTGTCGATTTGGTAGGGATGGAAACTTGTGAACGAGAAGTGAGCTGGACACTTTGTTCGCCGTTTACTCCTGTCGTGGGCTGTTCTGTGCCGTGTCGGTCCATCTTTGCCCTCGTCGAGCACCTCTGTTGTTATTCGGAGAAAACTAAACTATCCAGATCACTGCCACTTTGTATGACGGTACGTCTGATTGGCATTGCAAGTTGACACCACCGGCGCACTCCCTGGTGAGTATTTGGCTGAGCCCGCGTGAGAGTCCAGTGCTTTTCACACACAACCACACTCCATGAACGCCATCTCACCAAAAATCATATACGGAACGGCATGGTGAGCGCATTGCGATGCGTCCCTGTTATTTACGAGTTGTGGACGTAAAAGAAGGAAAAGAGAGCGTACAGCACACCTCGTCGTCAACGCCTTCTTGCAGGGGTTTCGTGCCGTTGATACAGGTGAGTCCATAAGCGGCATAACAATGGGTTTTAGGGGCTTGACCTGCCAGTCTAGCTTGTCAGCCCAAGCACTACAGGTGCACCTCTGTTTATTTATCCATGGGGGGCACTATTTCACATTTCCGCCCTCCCTTCTCACAGGGAGGACCTCGTAGGCGAGGCGCTTGATGTATTGCAGAAGAAGCATGACATAAAACGTGACGAGATTTACATCCAGACAAAGTGCACACTCGATCTACTTCAGTGATCCTGTCCCATCGAGTGTTCACGTGTTCTATGCAATGCAGGTTCACGCCAATCGAGGGCCAAGACCTCAGCAAGCCGGTGCCCTACAACCCCAAAGGTGCTGTCAGAGACCAAATTGCGGCATCTCTTCAAGTGTCCTTGCGTAACCTTCGGACGTCTTATATCGACTCTTATCTCCTTCACTCACCCCTAAGGACGATGGAAGCAACCTTGGAGGCTTGGCGCTCATTTATGGCCGCCCAAGATGCAGGAACCGTACGCAAGATCGGCGTCAGCAATGTTTACGATGTACGTGTTCTTGCCGCTCTAGGAGAGTTGAGGAAGGTGCAGGTCGTGCAAAATAGGTGGTATGAAGGGAATATGTGGGATCCTGATGTATGGAGGTACTGCAAAGATCATGGGACTGAATATCAGTTGGAACCCCTTTTCTCTCCATCGGTGTCTGTGACTAATTCCCAATAATTGCAGATCTTTTTGGACGCTCTCTGGATCGTCCACCTTGCTCACTCATCCAGCGGTAACAACCGTTGCCGGCCAATTGGACGTGACGCCTGCCCAAGTTATCTTCAAACTTGCGCAGCTACATAATATCGTGCCATTGACGGGGACGAGTAACGAACTGCATATGCAACAAGACCTTGCGGCAGAAAGGATTGCATTCAGGGAGGATGTAGACAGCGAGATAAGAAACATCACCAAGTTCATTTGGGGAAGGTGATGGACCACGTGTCGTTTTGTTCGATAGCTTGACTTGTTTAATAAGTTTTACCCAGCCAGTGAGATGTATGTGATCAGGTGTATTATGTGGTAGCAACCAAGTATGTAGTATCCTTTGTGAATGTTCGTCTTCCTGTGTCTTATTTGTGATATGCCGAATACCGTCGTCGAAGCTGTTCCATAGACCATGCTTGTAGACGGGTGGAGTCGACCGGCACTTTCGTAACTGCACGCCCATCATCCAAGAACTTTCCATGCAACAACTCGACTTGGATGGCAAACCGAACATCGCGGACTGTGAGACCTGGAACTTTGATCGGTTTTGACTCCGCGTCTGTATCAGAGGTACGCTGATATGCCACATGTGTATGAGTAGAAATGTAAACATTGGAGTAGTCGACAGTGACACGCGCATGATGCTGGTACATTCGTCAATGCAGGTGGCACATGTCCATCATGTTTGGTGCTACTCACATCTTCTCCATCTTGCACATCCGCGAGCGCATCGAAGAACTCGACTGCTGAACAGAAATCTCTGAAGTTGAAGAGTTTGTTCAAGGAGAGCACTTGGAGGTTTTCTGCGAGATCCCCGACGCGGCCAATATGCCAATGACACAACAGGAGAGGCCGCACAAGAATCTCGAGGTCCCTATGGTCAATGTGAAAGGTACGCTTCCTGGGTGGTATGCGAGCGACTTCGGGTAACTCAAGGACGATATTGTTCTGGACGTCCAAGGACTCTGAGATCGTTGGATAGGTAAGCTCTGCATGATGATATTTTCTCTACGAAACACGACCCACCTTTCGAACGCATGATCTGAAGAACATACCGTGGTCAGGCTGATGCTGCATGGCGAAACTCTACTGCCATTCTGGCTCACCACGTCATCCAGTGTGCCTGCTCCTTGGCGCACATCGGAAGGGGGTTTGTCCATGACGGTTGAAGATGTGGAGAATGATCGGTTGCAGGGCAGTGAATGCGAGTATGGAATAACAAATTGTAATCCAACTGGCAACTTTGACTTCCTCACGATGGGAGTTCGATTGATGAGCCAGTGCCGACAAGCATGCTGGGAACTTCCGAACAGTCTAAGCATCCAGTCCGGGATCAAGTTGTTGGAATTGGTTGATTACCTACGCTCTACAGCTTACATAAGCTAATAGCTACGTCGGACCATTAATTACCTTAGGATACTTAGTGACTACAAGTATCCTGCAGTTTCCTGCAGTTTCAACACAAGTTTGACTAGAGACTGGTGAGAGGAAATCCACAAATGTGCGGGACATGATGTAATTGGTGGTGGGCAACGCCTACCAACAAAGCGTGACGCTTATATAAGCAAATAAACCCCGTTTCGACAAAAATTGTGAAACCGACATATTTCTGCTCGATAACGCCATCTGATTGCAATTTATACTAGGTGCGACAATGTCCACTATACGAGTAATGTATCCTATAACATGTATATTAGTAGAATCAGTAGATCTTGAAGTATGTGCAGTTTATGCTAATAAGTGATTATATATATTATCATAGTTTTCACATCAAACAGTGTTGAGATGAAAGCCCGCCAAGGAGGTGGCAACACTAAGTCCAACAGAGACAGCATGAACAAGCAATATATTGTGAGAGAGAGAAGAGAGTGAAGAGGGGAAGATACAATGCTTGATGCTATGGTACAGGGATTCTATATATATGATATAGGCAACTGCAGGTCAAGGGTGGAATGTTGACTGTGTAAGCCAATCCAAGGAGAATGAATTCTATGAATGGTGATTGGAAGGATGGAATGCTATGGTTGGCTTATACCCTCCCCACCTTTAAAGGCAAGCAAGATTCCTAGTCATTCAAGGCCCAGCAGTGTTGTAATTCTTTCTGAGGAAGCCATTTATTATCAGCAGAGCCATAACCAAACCAATGGACCAAGTATTGATGCCCATGGCAAATGTGTCATTTATCAAGGATGCAGTCAATGACATGTTTGAGTTACCCATTTTTAGCAAGAATAGAAGAAGGATTGTGAGATTTATAAGATAGAAAGTGTTATGCTAGGTGTTAAAACTTTCATCCCAATAAAAGGAGACTGCTAAAACCTATACCAGGATGGGTATACTTTTAACCAGTTCCTTGCTGAATGAAATCCTTGATGCTGAAGGAAGGTCATAACTCTGGAGAACTTCAGGGAAATCTAGGAAGGGTTTCAATAATCAAATGGAACTTGGCTTTACCTTATGTGGTGCACCCTTGCACTTTCTGGTGTCCTGATTTATATGGATGTCAGAGGTGGGTAAGAAGGCTGTCTCTATGATAGTTCACTTTTTTCAAACTTTGATCATGTGATCTTATCTTATCTTTCCATGTGGTTATCTAATCTTTTATATTATCTAGGCACATGATGGGTCACATGACAGGTCTAGACCCAGGGCATAGGGTTAGCCTCATGCCTTCAGCCTGCTTTTCATTTCCATTCTCTTCCATTTCAGAAGCCTCGTTTTCTCTTTAGCCATTGGCTATTCTCACGAGTGCTTCTTTTCCATTTGATGGTGCCTCAGGGTCTGTGGGAATATTCCCATCAGGGTCTTGGTCTGTGCGCTGTTCCTTACTGTATAAATACTGTAGCATTAGCATGTCTCAAGCCCCAGTTTTGAGCATTTGTATTTTTTGATCAAGTGGCCTCACTAGGGCTTCTTTCTATATCATTACTCTTGCTTTTATCTCATTGAAACCACCATCAGTGAGCCCTTGATTAGGGCTAAGAATGTATCACTGCAACATTGACATCATATACCATAACACTTGCTCAAGACTACCTGTACTAGTCAAGGGCATCATCATTAGAAAACATTTTCATGAAAAAAGAATACTCTTGGGGACATGGAAGTCAGTTGAAAGATTTTATCTTTGAAGCAGTACTTGGCTTTGAAGATGATGAGTTCAGAAGACAATCCTTCCAAAGAAGATTTGATGTGTTTGATGAACAGACTAGAAAGAACTTTGTAGAGAAAAGAGGGAGAGATAGGAAAATTGCAACAACAGATAGGCTTAGATCCCTTTGTTCTTCATTTTCACTAAAGACCATATCCCAACTCCCAAAGACAGTAGCCCAACCTGTCAAACTTTGATCCATATGCCAGTTTATCCAATGAACCAGAGTCAACTGAGCTTGGTTCAATCCTATTGAATCAGCTGAATGTTCCAGACCTGGTCCCTCAACCGAGGTACACCCAACCCCCTACCAACACCCCCAGTGCCCCTCCTAGCATTCAATCCCTACTATGACTGGGATAAATATGACTTTGGAACTTGGAGATATGATTCAGCTACTGGCCAAAGAACTTACAAGGATGGGAGGACAGAAGAAGATAGCAGATCCTGGTAAATGGGGAGGTGATAAGAAGAAGTGGAGAAAGTGGTTTGTTTCATTGCAGGTTTGGGTAGATGAACAGAAGTGGCGAAACAACAAGGAACTGACAGCAGCAGTGTTGTCAAGATTAGAAGAAAGAGCAGAAGGTTTTGCACAACTCACACTCAAAAGATTTAGAGATGGTAAGAAAGAGTATAGGCTTGCAGCAGATGGAAGCAGGGAAAAAGTGGAACTGGTATCATGGCCAAATTTTGAGGGTATTGTGCTAGAACTGCACAATTACTTTCACATCAATGAACTTACTCATGAATCACTGAAAAAATTAGAAGGACTTTGTCACACCACATCAATTGATGAATATTTTCAAGATTTTGAGGTGCTTTGTTGAGAATCAGACATTAGTGATGACCATGCATTGAAACTGATGAGAGAACAAGTGCAGTATCATGTTTATCAACAGGCCTGCATGCAAGGTATCAAGGAGGATTACATCCTCTTTGTAGAACAGTGCTGAGATATAGGGAGATCATTTGAAAGAATGAATATCAAAAGGCCAGCTCCTTGCTTTACTCCCAGATATCAGGCTCCTCGATATCCCTCTAATACTCAATACTGACCCCTCTACATTCCTCCTTGGCCTAACCAGCCCCAATTCACAGCAGTTAGTACACAACCTGGGCATGGTGCACCTATGGAGATAGATTGTTAGGCAGTGATGCAAGTTCGCACTTGCTTCAAATGTGGTAAACTGGATCACATGGCCAAAGATTGTAGGGGAGTATTTAACCCTGCAGTGCCCAGACCTTCAAACAATTTTGGCAAAGGACCCCAGCCTCAGGGGCAGTAACAGAGGCAGCAAGAAATGCAGGCACAGTATGTACAGCCTGTACAGTTCTCAGAGTTTTCTCTGCCAGATGCAAATGGTTGGCAAACAGCAGAACCAGTCTCTATTGGGCCAGTATACAATATGGTGGATACTGCCAGGTTTCAGGAAATACCAGCAGCATCATGGGGTAGTATGAATAAGGCCTGAGCTTACTTTCAGAATGTTTTTGAGATGGAACAAAAACAGAAGGAAGCATTGGGAAAAGTTTAAGGGATTCTGTTAGATTAGAGACAGAACTCCCAGTATGCAATTCATTTTCTTCCTGTTCTTTTAATGTTCATACAATGAAATAAAACAAAGTGATTCCTTCTGTGATGGCATCTCGATCAAGCATGGCCCCAGAAATAGGGTGCTTAATTCCATCTGATAATATTAATGAACATTTATTTGCAATAGGAAGCAAAGAACAAAAAGATCTAGCCAAGTTATTTAACTGAAAAGAATGAGATGAACTTGGAGTAAGTATAAAGATTGATGGAGAAGTTAGGGGAAAAAATGGTTTGAAAATGGAATCATGTGGACTAACCTTTGCAATAGTGGACTCTGGAGCATCAGTAACATTCATTGACCAAAAATTTGTTTGGAAACATGGTTTGTATGAAAAAGATATGCCAAAACCTTTAACAGTATACAATGCTGACAGAACAGAGGGTAATATTGGGAAAATCGCTCACTATGTTATTATTTATATAGCCATCAAAGGAAAAAAAGGGAAATGGCACAGAGAACATATTAATGCTTATGTTTTCTTTTTAGGAACACTGGATCTTCTCATAGGATATGACTGGTTCTCATACCACAATCTGGAAATTGATTGGGTAAAGAAAACTATTGATTTTCCTAGGTGTTCCACAGATTGTGACACACATTTAATATCATGACAAGTCACAGAAGAAGAAACATCACAATTAAAGAAAAAAGTATCAAAGGAATTATGGGAATTTATTCCTGTATTTTTGCAACATGAATTGGAATGCATGCCCACCAGAAAACCTTGGGATCATGCAGTGGAGTTAAAGGAAAACTTCATACCAAAGAAAGGTCATATTATTCCTCTTTTAAATGAAGAAATGAAGAAAGTATGGGAATTCATTGACAAAGAGATGAAAAAAGGTTATATTAGATCATTCAAGTCACCTCAAATGTTACCAGTCTTCTTTATCAGCAAGAAAGATGGTGGTAAAAGAATGATAATCGATTACAGATATCTGAATGATTATACCATTAAGAACAATTATCCATTACCTTTGATTTCAATGCTAATTGATAGGTTAAACAGAGCTGATATATTCACCACCTTGGATTTAAGGTGGGGATACAATAACATTTGTATAAAAGAAGGAGACAAATGGAAAGGAGCATTCACAATGCCAATAGGGGCCTTTGAGCCTATGGTAATGTATTTTGGGATGTGCAACTCTCCTAGCATATTTCAAGCTATGGTTAATGACATTTTCCATGATATGTGGGAACATGTGGTCATTTATATTGATAATATTATGATTTTCACAAAGGATAAAAATTGTAACCAACATCTTGAGATTGTTGCTGAAGTATTAGGTCATCTTCATGACCATGACCTTTTTCTCAAACCATCAAAATGTCATTTCACTCAAGAACAAGTTGATTATTTGGGAATGGTTGTATCTAAAAAAGGGGTACAGATGCAACTAAATAAAACAAGTGCAGTTCGAAATTGGCCTATTCCAAGAACCATCAAACAAGTTCAAGCCTTTTTAGAATTAGCCAATTATTATCAAAGATTCATTCCAAACTTCACTAATATAGCAAGACCCCTAAATTCCCTCACAAGAAAAGATGTTAAATTTGAATGAACATTGGCTTGCATGGCAGCCTTTGTACATCTCAAAGAAATCCTTACCTCCAAACCACTCTTGTGTTATTCTGATTCCTCTAAACCCATATGACTCGAAACAGATGCTTCAGATGTCACCATTGGAGCAGTTCTGTCTTACCAACAGGAAGATGGTCTTTGGTGATCAGCAGCTTATATTTCTCACTCTTTGGATCCTGCTGAATTGAATTATCCCATCTATAACAAAGAGCTCCTTGTGATCATTTGTGCTTTGTGCAACTGGCACCATTATTTAATAGGATGAGACTCCTTTGAGATCTGGACAGATTACAAAAATCTGGAGTATTGGAAATGACCACAAGATCTGTCTCCATAGCAAGCTAGATGGCAAGCTACATTGGCAGAATATAATTTCAAGATATGTTACAAACCAGGTTCAACTAATGGATGAGTGGATGCTTTGTCCAGAAGACAGGACCACTTTGAAAATAAACCAGAATTGAATAAACAGATTATCATGCTTTCTCCTCACATTTTTCAACATATTATTTCTCTTTCATTATCCTTTTTCTCCCATGTACAACAAGCATCAGTTGACTTGCGTCTTCCTTCCAACTGGTGTTATAGTTCAGAACATTACATTTATTTAAATGAAAGAAAGCAAATCTTCATTCCTGAAGAATTACAAATAGAAGCTCTTAATCTTTTTCATTCTTCTCCATTAGGTGGTCATGCAGGACAAAACTGCACTAAACAACTTTTATCTAGATATTACTATTGGCCAGGTCTCAATAAAGATGTTGCATTTTTTATTTCACATTGTTCCACATGTGCTACATCCAAGGGATCTGAAGCTATTATTCCAGTTCATCCTCTTCCTATGGCATCATCTCCATGGGAAGATATTTCTGTTGATTTTATTATGGGTTTACTGACATTAAAAGGCTTTGATGCTATCATGGTGGTAGTAGATCAGTTTTCAAAAGAAGTTGTTTTCATTTCATGCCATTCTTCTCTTTCTTCTCTTTATGTTGCAGAGTTATTTAGGAATCATGTTTGGTCCAGACACAGACTTCCTTCCTCTATTGTTTCAGATCATGGACCCCAATTCATCTTGGAATTCATGAAGCAGCTCAATGAAATTCTTCAGATCAAACAGAAGATTTCTATAGCATATCATCCTCATACCAATGGTCAAACAGAGCAAATAAATAGGGAATTGGAGCAATATCTTCATAACTTTATTGCCAAAAAACAGGAATTGTGGGCAGATTGGATTAAAATTGCAGAATATCATCATAATAACTCATACTCCACCTCAACTCAGACTTCTTCTTTCAAAATTACAAAAACATATCATCCTCATCTGGGTTTTGAAGCACCCTCTGCAGTTAATCCGTCTTCTTATTTCTTATGAGATATGTCAAAATCCTTTAAAGATGTAAAGAAAGCATTGGAACAAACTTGTTCAAAGATGGAAAAACAGAATAAAACAGATCTTCCACAGTACACGAAAGGTCAACAAGTTCTGCTATCCACAAAGAATCTTACACTTCCATATCCATCTAAAAAGTTATCCAAGAAATGGATTGGTCCTTTTATGGTGCTAGAAGTTATTCTGCATGCAGTTTGTCTCAAACTGCCTTCTACAATGCATATTCACCCTACAGTCAATATATTGCGCATAAAACTGTATCTGCCATCTCTATGGGGACAAGACATTCTCACTCCTGATCCTATCCTTATTATGGAAGATGGCCATGAAGAATATGAGGTTGATTACATTGTTGACTCTCATATTAAAGGAAAAAAGCTGGAATATCTGGTTTATTGGTCAGGTTATGGGGAAAATAATTGCACTTGGCAAACAAAAAACAATCTAGCAAATTCTCCTGACTTGATTGAAGAATTTCATAAGCTTTATTCCTCTGCACCTCAATGTCTTTTTACCATGGACATCCATTCCTTTCACTCACTCTTCAAACCATATGAAAATCACACAGATGCTGTATCATTAGCTGTGTCTCATCTGAAATCTGAGACCTAAAAAGGGGATAGTGTTATAGTTCACTTTTTTCAAACTTCGATTACATGATCTTATCTTATCTTTCCATGTGGTTATCTAATCTTTTATATTATCTAGGCACATGACAGGTCACATGACAGGTCTAGACCCAGGGCATAGGGTTAGCCTCATGCCTTCAGCCTGCTTTTCATTTCCATTCTCTTCCATTTCAGAAGCCTTGTTTTCTCTTTAGCCATTGGCTATTCTCATGAGTGCTTCTTTTCCATTTGATGGTGCCTCAGGGTCTGTGGGAATATTCCCATCAGGGTCTTAGTCTGTGTGCCATTCCTTACTATATAAATACTGTAGCATTAGCATGTCTCAAGCCCCAGTCTTGAGCATTTGTATTCTTTGATCAAGTGGCCTCACTAGGGCTTCTTTCTATATCATTACTCTTGCTTTTATCTCATCGAAACCACCATCAGCAAGCCCTTGATTAGGGTTAAGAACATATTGCTGCAACATTGACATCATATACTGTAACAGTCTCTATGCTCAACAGAAGGGACAGGCAGGACAAGGAGAGTCAAGCCTAGTTATGGAGGTGAGACCTTGTAACTCCTTGAAGAATATCACTTGGCCTCGAAGGAACTCCAGAGTAATTCAGAGGGTCAGAGTGAGCTCAAGGGCTTGAGCAGAGTGAGGATAAAGACAAGAGGATGTTTGTTGTTTTTGTTGATATTCATACTGAGGTACAAGATACAAAACTACAGTACTTATACCTCAGAGAGGCAGAAATATCTAGGAGTGTAACAAAGTGAGACAAGTGCAAACTCAGAAGCAAAGCAGATGTCTAAATATCTAGGAAATGAATAGAAATGTCAGGGAAGACAATGTCCAATCATGTTAGACTGAAACTAAAGGGTGATAGAATAAAACAGGGGGAAGAAAGGAACAGAAACAGAACAGGAATAGAAACAATGATGGTAACAGTAACTAAGACCAGAAATGGTAATGGAGTTATACCAGGACAGTCCAGAGATGACAAAGAGGAACTAGGGTAGTACTTAACTGGAGCAGAGATAGACTAGAAATGGAATGGGGTGGAGTGGGAGTGGAAGCCCAGAGGAGCATATAATGCTGAGGGGCAGAAAGTGTACATGCATAGCTGGAGAAGACTGGAATGGTGACAGAGGGCTGGAGTTGCCTGGAGGGGAGTCAGAGGGCTAGAGTAGCTTACTAGGTGTAAAGACCAATTGTAAGCCAGGTTGGAATGGGGTTGGAATTGGGTCAGAAATCCAGGATATGACAGTATCCCCCTCTTAGGCCTGAACTCTTGAAGGCTGTTGGCCTGGGGTGCAGAGGATACAGACATGTGATCTGAGATAGTGTGGTGATGGGTATGTGATCACACACTTTAGTAACATTGGGGGTAGAGTAGAGGGTTGTGGAGGTGACAAGCACATGACCTTGTTTAGTGACAATGGGGTGAAAGAGTGGAGTTTCTCAGCTCACTCATGAATAAAAATGGGGACTTCAATGATAGCTTGTTCTTTCTTCATTATAACAACATGGCTGTATATAATGACATCATGGCCTGGGCTGACGAATGCATTGCAGAGTGCACCAATGATGATGAGGTGTTGAGTGACACCAAACATGCCAAGCACAAGAGGTATATGAAGGCAAGAAAGGAGGAGGAACAGAGAAGAGTGGAAGAGGCCTGAAAGGTGGTGGAGAAGGCTGCCTGAAGGCAGGCTGAGGAGGCTGAAAGGGCCCAGCAAATGGCAGAGGCAGCTACCCAAGAGAAGGTGAGTACTCCAGTCATTCTCCTAAGAAGAGAACAACTAATGATCATTAGGCAGTGCAAGTGCAGGCCCAAGTGGAACCTAGTTATGACAAGGGAAAGCAAAGGGTGGAGAAGGTACCAGTGTGTCGGAGGTGCAAGGATAGGGGAGTGAAGTGTGAGGTAGGCATGGGGAAGTTCACATCATGCTTGACCTGTCAAGAGGCCAAGGTAAGGTGTGAATGCCCAGGGGAGGAGAAGCCAGTGTGGAAGCAATGTTGAAGGAATGTAGAGGAGGAGCAGCCTAAAAAGAGGGCTTACTCAGAAGGAGCAGAGGGTGATGCTGAGCAGGTGGCAGAGGGCTGTTGCCTGCTGGTGGCAATCATACAGAAGGTGGGGGGATGGATGGTACAGAAGATGCAGAGGGAGAACTGGCTGCTAGCATGGCTGGTCAATATCCTTGATCCCATGTGGAGGGTAAGTGGAGAGGATATGGAGAGTGGGCTGGAGGAAAGTGAAGAGGAAGAGGTGGTGGGAGAGGTAGCAGAACTTGGAATGGGGGTTCAGAAGGAAGCAGGAAGGAAAGAAGACAAAGATATAATGGTACTAGAGTAGTATAGTAATTACTCTAGTTTGTCTTTATAACAGAGGTCAGGATTTGGGAATGACCCAGGGGGGCTGGAAATTAGAGTACAAAAAGGAAAGTCAATAACTACTAAAGTAAAGGCTTCAAGCCTTGAGTGAACAAGTTTAGAGAAAATGTGGAGTAAGTTCAGAAAGTAAGGTTTCTGCAAATTATAATAACCTGTCAAAATGAAATCTCATGACCCAGCAAGTGGTACCTTGGGCAGTCATGGGGCAATAAAGAGAACAAAAGGTCAGCTAAGAAAGAAACAGAAGAAATAGCTGAATTCCCCAGAGAGATGAGATTAGAGACTGATGTCAAGAATGGTTGCTTATGATATGAAGATAGAGAAATGGACAAGGAATAAAGGGGGTAGAAGTGGAGAGGCATGGGGCTTTGGAAAGACTACTAGAGAGAAGACCAGAAATTAGACTAGAGCCTGATAGTTAAATAAAGACTATGAAACAAATGTTGGGAAGGTTGGATCTTAGGTGGGAAGAAACAGAGTTAAGGAAGGTTTTTTATCTCCAAAGGGAACTAAAACATGCTGATTGCCAGCAAGACAGTTCATTGTACAGCTAGGAGTTGGAGCTAAATTGGAGTTGGGTGAGATTCTGATAAAGCAGGTAGGGGCAGAAATGTCAAAGACATATCCTATTCCTAATGTCCTTATTCAGTGAGCTCCAATACTGGTCTGATAAACAACTAGCTCCTCATCCTCTCAACAGGGTGGGCCTAATGTGGGCCAAACATCTGGAGCATACAAGGAGGAGATTAGTCAGCCATATGGTTTTAGATTGGAGGAATGCTATGTGATTGTCAGGAGGACAGGGGTCTGGGACCAGAGGCACAGGAGGAGTAGCCAAAGGGGCAGAGTGGACATAATCCAGGAGTTCAGTAGTTGGGGGAGGTGGAGGGTCAGAGCCTGTGGGGGACCACCTGGTTGTGGATGCCATTCAAGAGGTCAGTGGTTGCCTTTGCCAAGAGATAAAGAAGCAGAACAAGCTTCTTTGTGACCTAGTCAAGATCAAGCTGGTGAAAGGTCATCAGGCTGGGTACATTGTGGCAGGGAGATCAAGGGTTGTCCCTATTGACCTCAAGGCTGAGGCTGAGTAGGAGAATGGTGGAGTGGTGGTCAGAGAGGATCCAAAGAAGTGAATGTTTTGCTGAGAGTTGCTTGCTGGTCTCATGTCCTGTATACACAAATGACAGTGTACTGATTGAATTGCACATCATCTATGTGCAGCAACAAGGGAAGGGAGGTAAGCTACTCAGAAGAGAGATGGAGACAATCAGAAATAATCAGGGATGGGTGCAGTCAACATAGGTAAGGGTTAGTCACTGCATGAGTGGTAAAGGTGGTCAGAGGGGGCAATTGGCACTGAGCATGTCTGGTCATTGCATGAAGAGCTAGACAGTTGACCAGGTGGCCTGGGCACTGCAGCAGAAGGAACTGGAGAAAGACTGGAGAGGCAATTGAGAATGGAGGGAAGGGCAAGAGTGCAAGATGACCAGATTGCTAGGTGTGATTAGTGGTTACCAGTGTGGTCACTAGATGCTATTCCCCCCTCAAAGGTCAATGTCCCATCATTAACTAGGAGACAGAAAATAAAGGGCCTAGGGGCAGCACAAGGTGCGAAATGGAAATTATCTGGAAGCACCTGGAAAGACAGGAGAGAGGCTGGAAGGAAAAGCCAACCAAAAGGATGGGCCCAGGAACAGAGAGGTTCCAGGGGATGCAGAATGAGCAGAAATACCCCCAAAGGGGAAGGAAAATCCAGGGAAAATGAAAGGACAAGTCCCAGATGACAGGTCAGAAAGAACAGGGACTGAAGGCAAAGAGAAATGGAGTTGTTGGAACAAGGCCAGAAGAACAAGGAATTTCCAAGGCAAACAACTGAGGGGTTTGGAGGTGGTCCAAAGAAATAAGCAGCATGCTCAGAAGACACAGAAGAGCAGAAATGTTACCAAGGAAGGAATTCCCAGAAAAAAAAGAATTCCCAGAAAATGCAGAAGAGCAGAAGATCTACCAGGAAAAGAATACCCAGGGAAAATAGAAGGACAGGTCCTGAGATGACATACAGAAAAAGAAGGAAATACCTGCAAGCAGGAACAGAGTCATCAGGAATCATGCCCAAAGAGCAAGGATTTCCTGGGCAAGAGATGAAGGGGTGCAGAGACAATTCTGCCAAACAGGTCTCCCATAAGGAAACAGAGGATGCCAACAGCATGGGGTTATAGAGAGGTGGTGCATAAAACAATGTAGCACCATACAGAGGAAATCCAAGCAGAGAACCATAGTAAACAGAAACAGCACTCAAACAACTGCAAGTAGGGAAGGAAAGGGTAATTGCAGCACAGTCATGATGGAAGTGTGAATCTTCTGGGGAGGTGGAAAGGGATGGAGATGCCTGGAGAGGGCAAGAGACTTTTGGCATGTGAGATGAAACACAGGGAGCATGTTGGAGTGCAGAGGAAGAGAGGTGGTGCTTTTGAAGCCTGGTTGGTCAGCAAGGTGGATATACCTTAGCTGTGAGGATAAGAAAACAGGTGGCAGAGGTGCCACAGGCAAAGAAGAATAAAGGATCTAATACTACAAGTTTGAAGAAGATCAGAGGCAGATGGAGGTGTCTTCCTGGTAGGCATATCAACAGATGAAACTGGCCTGCTACAGAGAGCAGAGCAACACAGAAATGACTGCACTTAGGTGATGGAGTCATAACTACCAGATCATGACAACAAGAGCTGTGGTTTGAGATCAGAGTTAGCTGAGACTAAAGTGGTATGGAGCTATGGGGAGTGTGTGGGATGCTGGCATGTGTTATCCAGTGAACAGATGAGATACTACTCAATATCCAGGGTCAATGGACCACAGTGGATGAGTTAGTGGTGTCCTAGAATCAGTAAACACAAACCATCCAGCAGAAAGTGATGCTAGACATTGACAGAGTGAAGTCAACAGTCCTTGTAGGGTGTGTGGAGGTCTGATAGCTTGAGCAGAAGAGACAAAATTGAAAGAGATGAAGAGGTGTTAGAAAGAAGTGGAAGTGCATAGAAAGGTGGTACCAGAGGTCAGGGAGACAAGGGGTACAGGTTTAATAGACTTGTCATGCTTGGGAGGACAGGTCTCAAAAGGCTAGGACCAATGGCCAGAAATGAGTCACCTAGGAGTAGAGAACAGATGCCAGAGGTTGATAATTGTCTATTGATAATCCTGAAGTGACTTGTCAAGAAGGGGCCAGAAGATGGCTAGATCTAGGCATGAAAAGGTGATTGGAATGGTCTGGAGTGACATGGGGTGGTTTTCCATTGAGAATTACCAGGTGACAACAAAGTGTCAGAGAACCAGAGTTAGCTGCTGGAAAGAAATGGGAAAAATGGAGAAAGTGGCACTCATGGGTAGGGAACCATAACTTAAGCTGCATTCAAGGATCCATGAGGGCTGGTGATACTATATGATAGTAGGGAACCACAGCTGTTATAAAGAGCCTGGAGTTGGGAATAGGGAAATGCCAGGGTTAGAAGTTAGAAGTTGAATCTAGATACATGTGTTTCAAGTAACTGGGGCCAGTGACTGATGTTGTAGAATATCAGGGTAGCTTGAAGCAACTCAAAATGTTAGGGGCAGTAAGGGACTTGCTGTTATAAACATTTCAACATACTCTGGGGGTACTCTGGATAATTCCAGAGTGGATGGGGCTTGGCTTCACCTTATGTGGTGCACCCTTATGCTAGTACCAAGTGCCCCAATTTATGGAGGAATCAGAAACTATCAGAGGTCTGGGATCAGCCATAAGGCTTTTTCCCAACAAGAGGCATGATGTCAAGTCATGGAGTAAGTTGAGGGACTTAGGGTAGGGTACAACATCAAGTCATGAGGCAGAAGGGATCTGGGGGGGATCGTAATGTCATGTTATGGTTGATATTCAAACTGAAGTACAAGATACAGAACTCCAGTACTTATATCTCAGGGAGGCAGATTATCTAAGGAGAGAATGGAGATATGAAAGGAGTTGTCTCATAAGTAAAGCAGAAGCCAATGCATCCTGGATATAAATGGAGATGTCAAAGGAGACAATGTCAAATAATGTCAAACTGAAACTAAGTGATGACAGGGAGAAGCACAGCACAAAGGAACAGGAACAGAAAGTAAGGTCAGAGGAACAACAGAGTTGTATTGAAATGGTACAGAGTTAGCATAGGTAAAGTTGTAATCAATCATTAGATAGGAAAAGACAGAGGTAAAGGGAACTAGGAAACATGCAGCTTAAAGTGTAAAAGCAACTGGAGTTGCATCAGAGACATAGTGGAGTTGACCCATTGACATGGGATGTGACAGTATTCCCCTCTTAAGGCCTGAACCCCTGAAGGCTGTGAAGCACATGCTCTTGATGAATAAGTGAGCAGAGTGGGCATCAGGGTTTAGCTGGCCAGAAAACCATAAAAGCAAATACCACCCCAAAGACTTCCATATTAGTATTCCTCATCATGTCTTCATTCACCAACATTCACACCTGGTCTGATGAGTGCCTGGAGGAGTGCATTGAAGATAAAGAGGAGCTTGGTGACATGAAGTATGCCAAGTGGAAGCAGCAGGGAAAAGTGAGGAGAGAGGAGAAAGCTCAGAAGAAAGCTGAGGAGGCTCAGAAAGCAGTGGTGGCAATCTGGAAATGGATGAGTAGTGGAAATGGGGTTGGGACCTAGCACTCAAAAACTGGCTTAGATGGAGGAACTTTGCCAAGCTTAGGTGGGGTTGAGTAGTGGCAATGGCAAGAGAAAAGTGAAAGAGGGAATGGGGTGCTGGAGGTGTGATGACTGGGAACTGGAGTGCCAGGTGGGCCTGGGCAAGTTGACATCATGCCTTGCCTGTATAGAGGCAAAGGTGAGGTGTGACCACCCTGGCCAGGAGAAGCTGGAGAGAAAGTGGAGATGGAAGATGGGAGAGAAAGGGGTGCCCAATAGCAGGGCAGACTCAGAGGAGACAGAGGAGGGTCTTTGGCAGGTGGCTGAGGGCTGTTGCCTGATGGGGGCATCAATAAGGGAGGTGGGCCAGAAGGTACAGCAAGAGGTCAAATGCAAGAACTGGCTGCTGGAGCAGCTGGTTGATATGTTGAAAACAGCATGGGTGGAGGAGACCAGAGAAGCTGGGAGTTTGGGGAGTGAGGACAGGGAGGTGGATGAGGTGGCAGTGGAGCTGTCAGAACTTTGTGTGGAGGTTGGTGAAATTTCTGTGGTAGACAAGGAGATCAAAAAGGCAATCTTAGAATAGGTAGAGAATCTTGTAATTAGATCACTAGATCCACTACAGTTGGTTAATCATAAAATGGCCTGGGTTTATCCAGGTAATGGAGATGAAACTCCTTAATGATCTCTGAAGCATGTCCTAATTCAGTGGCAAGGAGCCATGAGGTCTCCTCATCAGTATCCTTATAACCTAACCACTTAACCAAATATAGTAATTTGCAGTTCCTTTGCCTACAATCTATCTTTGAAACTAGGATTTTGAAAATCTCAAACTCCAGTTCACTGTCAATCTTGACTGGAGGTAGGGGTGGTTGCATGCAATCTGAGATCACATTGGGGACAGAGGATTCAAGTTGAGAAACATAAAAGACCAGATGAATGGACTTCATGTTCTCCAGGAGATGGAGTGTGAAGGACAGCAAGCCTGCCTGAGTGATAATGGAATAAGAACCTAAGTTCTTTTTGGCAAGTTTCTTGGAAGGCCATGTAGTCCTAAAGTACTTAGCCTTGATGAATACCTGGTCACCTACTTTAAAGTCCAGTGCTGGAGATCGTCAGGCATCTGTGGGTCCTTGGTATCTCACTTGGGCAGCAGCTATTTCTTCATGAAGGAAGGTATGAAGAGAGTTGAGGTCTATGGTGTATTTTTGAGCTTGGGTAGAGGTGAGATCATGTTCTGGGTGCACAGAGATGTTTGGATGGTAGCCCTTGTTTGTGAAGAAAGGGGAAACACCTGGGTAGCATTAGGGGCATTGTTATAAGTGAACTCTGTGAGGGGCAGGAGTTCAGACCAGTTGTTCTGCTGATAGTTGCAATAAACATGTAGATACTGCTCCAGGGTTTGATTCATTCACTTAGTTTGACTGTTACCCTCTGGATGATATTCAGAGGTGAAGTGGAGATGGATATTGAGGGCTTGATCCAAAGAATGGAAGAAATGGGAAACAAACTCCAAACCTTGATCAGAGGTGATGTGAGAGGGAACTCCATGTTTGGAAAACACATGGAGTAAGAAGAGTTTAGCAAGCTCTGGGGAGGTCACCTTGTTGTCTGTAGGAATGAAGATGCACTGCTTTGATAGACAATCTACAACAATGAGAATGGTGGAGTGACTGGAGGAAGCCAGGAGCTGTTCAATGAAATCCATAGAAATGGAATTCCATGGCTTTTCTGGAATGGGGAGCTGCTTGAGGAAACTGTAGGGTTTGTGATGGGGTACCTTAGCATGGATGCAAGCTGTACATGAAGAAATGTATTCCTTGATGAATGCTTGAATGCCAGGCCAGGTATACTCTTGGTGAATGAGCTCCAGTGTCCAATTCTGACTGAAGTGTCCAGATAAGGGGTGGTCATGCTTGTAGTGGAGAACCTGGAGTCAGAGGTTGGAAGCATCAGGGACATAGATGCAGTTGTCCAAATGCAAGAAACCTCCTGGGTCTCTAGACCAACAAGAGTCAGATGAGAGGATACTGAAATGGTGGATAGAGGCAGTAGAGTCAAAAGGAAGTGCTGAGATAATGTTATGATGGAGGGTTTTGATGTCAAAGAGGAATGTGGACCAGAATACTGGAGATGCTAGAAAGGAAACCCAGAGGAACACAGCAAGTTGTTCCTGCATGAACATGGGCCAGAAGTTATGCAGATTGATGAGGGCATAGTCACCATTCCCCTCACTAGGATAGATGTCCCATCGTCTAGTTAGAGCATCAGGTTTAGCACTCAAATGGCCAGGGTGAAAACAGATAATCAGATTAAACTGAGAGAGAAACTTTAACCAGCAGGCTTGCCAGCAGGTCAGAAGTTTAGATGTAGCAAAATATTCCAGGTTCTTGTGATCAGTGATGACATCCACCAGAGAACCAGAACCTTTGAGGTAATAATGCCAGGTCTTGAATGCAGTGAAAATAGCAAGGAGCTCCTTATTATGGGTATTATAATTGAGTTCTGGCACAGTGAGTGTATGTGAATAGAAAGTGACAGGGCAGATCTTGTCATCCAGGCACTGGAGTGAGAGGATTCTGGTGATTGTATAGTCAGAGACATCAGTCTCAATGATAAGAGAAGCATTGGAGACCCAATGGGTCAGAATAGGAGTGGAAGTAAAAGCATCCTTGAGGTGCTGGAAAGCAGTGCAACAAGAAGTGTTGAAATTCCAATAAGCAGACTTGCAGGTAAGGTGAGTTAGGGGAATGATGATGTCAGAGTAGCTTTGGATGAAGCAGTAATAGAAGTTAGTGAAACCAAGGAAGGACTGGATATCCCTAAGCTTGCGAGGCTCAGGCCAATCCAAGATGGATTGAACCTTTTCAGGGGACATTGTAAGCCTGGAAGGAGAGAGTAGGTATCCCAGATACTCAGTGGAATCAGTATAGAATTCACATTTCTTGGGTTTGGCAAAGAGGCTGTGCTTCTGGAGGCAGCAGAGGACTTCATGGACATGCTCAGTATGTGATGTCCAGTCAGTGGAGAAAATTAGGATATCATCCAAATAAACAATTACTGAAACATCAAGAAGATCAGCAAAGATAGAATTGATGAATCACTAAAAAGCTGCAGGAACATTGGTGAGCCCAAATGGCATGACAAGCCACTTGTAGGAGCCATAGTGCATATGGAAAGAGGTTTTCCATTCATTGCCCTCAGCAATACGAACTAAATGGTAAGCATGTCTAAGATTGAGTTTGGTATAGATGGTTGCACAGCTTGGAGTGTCAAGAAGATTGGAGATGTACAGAAGGGGGTAGCAGTCTTTCTTTGTGATCTTGTTAAGTCCTCGGAAATCTACACACAACTGGAGGAATCCATTCTTCTTTCAGACAAAGAGGACAGGGGCAGCATGAGCAGATGCAGAGGGTTGGATAAAACCAGTAGTAAGATGTTCATCTAGGAAAGTCCTGAGTGCTTCAAGCTCAGAGGGTGACAGGGAATAGGTGGTGCTGACAGGCAGTGAGGTGCCTTCTTCCAGGTCAATCTTCAGGTCAAACTTGTAGTAAGGGGCAAGAGTAGCTGCCTTGCTTTTGCTAAACACATCAGCAAAGTTGTGGTATTTCTGAGGAATGCTGGAAAGGTTGGCTGAAGGAGAAGCAATGAAAGTGGAGTGGAGATAACTCTCCGGAGATTAGAGCTGCAGATAGAATGGGACTGAGCCATTAAGGCTACAGGTATGTGTGAATGCTTATGAGCTGAGTAGCTCGATCAACAGAGGTTTGGGGTTATGGAAGCACAGTGAATTGGGTTTGAAGTCAGCTTGGGTCAGAGAAACTGGAGGCTGTGGAGGTAAGCTCAGGGTTGTTGGCATATTTGATTTGAATGATTGAAACAAGATACAACTTGATACCCAGTCAATCAATGGATTGTAGTGGGCAAGCCAGTTGTGTCCTAGAACAAGAGAACTAGATTCATCCAACAGAGTGACATAGAACATCATTGGAATGATATCACTGGTTTCAAAACAAACAGAAAGATCAATGGCATTCATAATCATAGAATTAAAAGAGCCATCAAACAGTTGAAGCTGTAATGGAGGAACAGAATAAGTTGGAAGATTGTAAGTACTGACTAACTTGGTGTCTATGAAGCAATCTGAAGAATCAGAGTCAATCAAAGTGAAAAACAGAGGAATTTCTTCTGAAACAAGGGTAATGAGAGGCATAAATGAAACATTATCTAAAAGAATGGACATGTTAATTTTAACCTCCAGTAAAGCATGGAAAGGATCAATGAAACCTCCAGCCTGTGTGGAGTCACAAAGGCTGTGGACTATTTTTTTGCCTCTAAGACAGAGGCCTTTAGTTTGGTTTCCAGAGCAGAGGTTTTGGCACCATGAGCTTTGGCTGCCTTGGAGAAAGACTTAGGGCAGTCCTTTGCTATATGCCCTGCAATACCACAGAACAAACAGAGGTGATTCTCCACTCAACACTTGCATTCTTCAGTAGTGAGCTTACCATTCTTACCAAGCTTGAATGATAAGTTCTGTTTTTGGGAAACAGACAACTTGGAGGAGCTGGAGTAAGTAGCTGACTTGTTCCTTGATTCATTAGGACTGGAGGTCAAAGTGGAGGATATGGCAGGTTTATTGGAGAACTTGGATGGATGAGATGACTTTCTTTGTTGGCTGAGTTCAGATTTGCACTTCCAGTAACAAGTGTCAATGATCTGGGCCAGCTGGTGCAGCTCAATGAGTGTTGGCAGCTTGCCAACACAGGAAAGATCATCTTTGATACAGTCTGGAAACCATTATAGAAATAGTGGCAAAGGGCATCTTCTCCATAACCCCAGACTTGGGATGCAATTCTGTTAAACTCAACTATGTATTTGTTAATTTGTTGACCATCCTTCATAGTCAACTGATCTAGCTGGTGCTCTGCATCTCCAACTGGGTCATGGGGTCTGAAGTTGGTCCAGAGTTCCTGAATGAACTCCTTATAATTGTTCATCCACAAGAGGTGAAAGTCAGGGTCTTCAGTAAGAAGGAGGTGTTGTAAACTTGACCAGCACGCTTTAGCCTTCCATTTATGGTAATAGTTACATAAGCATAGAGCGTACACTTCGTACCATTCTCTAGTTTATGTTTCTCAGTAGCTTGACATCTACTAAGGGTAAGCCCTATTTTTATAGGCATTTACTACTATACTAACCTACCTTAGTTCTCATAGGTAGTACTTCTAATATAAGTAGCTTGACATCTACTGAGGTTCTCATAGGTTATTATAATTCCACTTAGCTCTGCACAACACTCTTTTTCAACAGGTTATGAGCCCTGGTCGTACCTAAGTGGACATTCTCTCATTTGCAGAAAACAGCCTACCTCAAAAGTATCAAGTGAAGATGCTTGAACATCCCGCATTCACGTGTGAGGAGCAAAACTGGCAGATTTACCGCAGCCACATACTCGAGAGCGCAGCTGCAAACGGCGTACTAAGTCACCTTGCAGGTGCAGCGTCAAAGCCAGCTAATGCGCATGAACTCGAACAATGGCGCAGGTCGAATTCTCTTGCCAAGTTTATCATTATGGAAGTCATTTCAGATCAACTACTTGACCGAATTATGCACCTCCAATCCCCGCACGACATGTTTTGCCATCTCGCATCCTTATTTGGCGACCACGATGACATCTCAATACCCTTGGTAGATTCCGAGGATGCAGCGCATGACGATGCGCATTACCCAGATGCACCCACAGACCCATCCGATCAGCAGGAAGCGCCGGAGGTGAGGGTAGAACTGGAGATATTTGAGAGAGATGTTGCGGAAGCTACGGAATCACAGAGATCGCACAGGAGAGCCAGCGGCGTAAGCCTCACAACTTCAGTGAGCGGCCCATACGACCAACGCGAAGACACAGAAGTCTATTGCACCACGGTCGTGCCCCGGGAACCCGACATGGCAAGTGACGGTGTAAGCCTCGCAACTCTAGCGAGCAGCCAAGTCGACCAAGCCGAAAGCACGGAAATCCGTTGCACCACGGTCGCATCACTCATTGCCCAAATGGTGATCCCAACGGTCTACACCAAGACCACCATCGGCATAAGCCTCGCAACCTCGGCGAGCGGCCAAGACGACCAAGCCGAAAGCACGGAACCCCGTCGCACCACGGTCGTATTACTCGAATCTAATAAGGCGAGCCAAACGGTCAACGTCAAGACCGCTGACAGCGTAAGCCTCACAACTCTAGTGAGCAGCCAAGACGACAACAAGTGCAGCCGCAAAGCAAATGCGCATATGCACGAAGCCCACGACAGGCAGTCAGTCGAAGAACGTCAAGCGGACACATATTGGATTCACACTACGTCCCCACTCGAAGGGGAGAACTGGCAGTCGAGCGACGACGACAACGACGACAGGTGCAGCCGCGAAGCAAACGCGCACACGCACGAAGCCCACAATGGGCCATCAGTCGACAGTCAAGCCAACTCACACCAGATTCACGTCATACCCCCACTCGAAGGGGAGAATTGGCAGTCGAGTGACGATGACGATGATGAGAAGCATCTGTCACATACCAACAACGACTGCACGGCGAGCCCGGCTCAACGACAGCCTCAAGACCCACCACTGGGCACTAACCCCCGCAGCACACTGCTCGAGGGGGAAAGTTTGAAGCCAATCACCAGCAGCGGGAGCAGTGAGCCTTCCGCATGCACGTACAAAGTCCTGGGCAGGCAGGCAGTCGACAGCGGAGGTGAATGCTCACCAGACAACCCCCAGCGCACTATGTCGCTCGAGGGGGAGAACTGGAGGCCGAGCGCCAACAGCGGAGGTAAACACTCACCAGACAAACCCCAGCGCACCATGCCGCTCGAGGGGAGAACTGGAGTACGAGTGGCAGGAGCGCCGAGTGCACTATGCACGAGGACGACGATACCTCAGAGCCGAAGAAGGCCGGGAACGACTACGACCACGATGAATGTCGGTCGTGCACCCCAGAGGACTCTTCCATCACCACGTACAACCTCAGGAGGGCGCCAAGGCATTCGGTAGCTAGCACGGACGCCAAGGCAAGTGCGAGCATACGATATGCGCCGCACAACGATCCAGACGAAGACGGCCAGACGGCAAAGTCAAGACCGTCGAAGGACCCTGTAGACGCGACGGGTGACGAGGAGCGTCATCCAGACGAGCCCACAGAGCCTCCCAACCAGCCAGTAGGCCTGGACCAAGGAGCGGGCGAGGCGAGTGCTGAAACAGAGGTCGGGAGGGTCAAGGAGAGGGTGTCGAGAGCTCTGGACGAGAGTACAGAGCGAACGGGCATTGGTGACGGCGAGCCACATCGACCTGCAAAGCCGAAGAAACCGCCAGACAAGGCGAAGATCCCGCAGATACGAGACGACCTGCCAAAGGTCAAACCGGGCGGAGATATCGAAGGCCGACCAAATGGGAGCGTCACGCATGGCTACGCGGACGCAGACGGCCACGGCAGGGTTGGAGGAGCGCACCGTAACGCGCAGATCCACGAGGAGAATGCCAGGATGCGTCGTAGCACGCCAATCAAGCGGAAGAGCCTAGCCGCAACTAAAAACAGGCAACCGGCGACGAAAGCCGAAGAAAACAGTCAGCGTAAGTCATTAGCTGACGCAGGCATACCTCAAGTCCCCCATGGACTATCCGCACTATCCGACAAGCCTGCGCAACGACGAGTTGCAACCCCGAGCATTGAACTCGAAGGGGAGCGAGCCAGGTATCCGAGCTTCAATGCCGGACTCACCAAACGCGACGCACACGCAACGGCGTCATATAGCCACGCTGAGGAGTACAGGGACCGACCCAAGGATCTGCAGAACGCGTCAGGAGGTCAGCGCGAGCACTCAGGCGAAGAAGATACCAGGGACATACCTGAAGAAGCTCGAAACGAGCTATGCGGCCAGGAGCGCGTTGCTACCGCACAAGACGATGTTCAAGGCCCCCATAGATGTCTTACAAGCGTTAGAAACCAGTGCGTCAACGCAACGGACTCACCATATCGAGGTAGAGGTCCAAGAGTCCAGGAGGGCGAGCCGGAGGAGCCGAGTGCCTATGAGCGCAATCGGACGTGTCAGGCCCACGTGAAAGAGGCCGAATACGATGGAGATCGATGGCAGATCGATGGCTCAACGAGCGACGCACGCACCTACTCGAAACGAGTCAATACAAGGGGGCTAGCTGGCAACCAGTCAAGTCAGCACAGACGGTGCAAACACTCGATGACGGACACACCATGGCTATCCACAGCACTTCCCCGTCATCCCAGACGACGTATCGAGCATGTCGATCCACCACGCCGACGAGGACGACTCAAGTCGCAACCTAGAAAGGTTAGTCGAGCGAGATTGACACTCGCAGTCATACGGTCATGCCGAGACCAAAACGGGCGAATCAGAAGCGTCACACAGGCTGCACACGGACTGAAGACTATCGCTCTGCATTACCGAGCCGCAAAACGCGAGCACAATGGCACCAGGAGCCGGTCAAGTCGACCGCGCGCAGACCTTAGCGCAAATGAGCCGCGACTTGCCTTATTAGGCAACTGCGCTGAAGCAGCATTGACAGCAGCTCGACGGACGCGAATCACGCTCATTTATGGGCGAGTACATTCTTTTGGAAATCATTGAGTATAATTTTCCTACTACACTCTTTTTCTAATTTCCCATTCCTTCCCTACTATGAACTAAACCATGCAGTTCAAGGGAGCGTGTTGTAAACTTGACCAGCACGCTTTAGCTTTCCATTTATGGTAATATTTACATAAGCATAGAGCGTACACTTTGTACCATTTTCTAGTTTATGTTCCTTAGTAGCTTGACATCTACTGAGGTTCTCATAGGTTATTATAATTCCACTTAGCTCTGCACAACACTCTTTTTCAACACAGGTTGCATTGGTACCTGCCTTTACTTTTGAGACAACTTCCTTTACATCTCCTTTTCTTCTTTAGATCACCTGCTTCTTTAAGGTATAAGTACTATAGTCCTGTATCTTATACCTTAGTATAAATATCAACAAAAACATCTCATTTTAATTTTATTCTCACTTTAACTGAGCTTCCCAGCTTAACCTTTGGTTCTTCAGTTCACTCTAAAGGACCTCTGGTCCTGGATGATATTTCTAGGGGAATTCTAAAGGACCCACTCTCATTATGACTAAACTTGACACTCTTTATCTCATCTATCTCTTCTGTTGAGCACTAAAACTGCTCTTTTCCCTATCACTGACCCCTTCATAAATTGGGACACTGTAAAGTGCAAGGGTGCTAGGGAAAGAGAATAATAAATACTTTTAAGGGAACTAGACCACAGACTAGAGTTAAGCTTTAAATGGGGTATCTTGTGCACAATCACATGATGTCACATAACAGTATATCTGCACTCAGTAGAAGAAAAGTTTTAACAGACTTGACAAGATCTTGGAGAATATGTTACTGCTCAATACTGACTAGATGGAGCTGACCTGGCTAAGGTGTGAAAGAGAGAAGCAAGGAGTCAAGAAGCAGTTACAGTGAAAACTTGATGACAAGAATTCAAGTACACTAGACTGGGGTTATTAGTTACATGCCCACTACTTTATATACTTGTGACACTATGTTCTAACTCTAAAACCTTGCCTATTCTACCAAGTCCTTAGATAACTGAAATTAGTGCCATAAGAGTTTCTATAGTAATGTCTGCTGGCTGAATAAGGTAGGTGTTCTGGAATTTATTGGATTATATTAAGGTAGTAATCTTCTTGATTGAAACTCTAAGCCCCATTTGCATGACTATGATATGGCAGTTATTAGTAAGAGCAGTAGTTATGATGAAAGGAAAAATGGTGCATTATAATACTTGGAAGTTAGTCAAGAAAGGCATGTTCAGGGTCAGTACTGGGAAATGCAACAAGTTTTGTATGGCACAATATTATCTGGGCTTAACTGTCTCAGATATCAGTTTTATTAATGAAGTCTAAAATAGGCCAATGTCTTGCTCAAGTGAGATCAGTGTAAATGACCCAATTAACACCCTTTATTAAACTCTTTCTGTATTAGGCTATGGAAAAAACTTTCTTATGTGCAGCACTGGAAAAGTAATTGATGCATGAAAACATAGGTAATGCTCAGAGCAAGGGCCTAGAATCCTTGGCTTGACTAATATATGAAAAAGAAATGTTTACTATAGAGACTAAAGGTTATTAATAGCAAGGCCCAGCCATTAGGCTTGTACAGTGTAAGAGCAGAACTACACATTCATGAAAACAGATCATTGCCTGTGGGAGCAATGCGCCACACCATGGGAGGTGTCGCTGCAGCCGGAACATCTGTGGCAGCCGCTAGGGACCTGGAAGTCCCAGCAAAGAATCTATCCCTCCTGGTTGGTGAGTCTGCCTTGTTCATCACAGGAGCAATGGGTCAGGTCTGATTTATCCCACCGGATGGATTCATTGCAGGATAGTCTGTCTGAGCACTCGTCGTGGCGGCCAAGGTATTTGGGGCAGGTAGTTTGTGACTTGGGCCGAAACGACCACCTAGTGAATTTGTCTGGTGTTGCATCTCTCCGCTTTGGGGGTCATGAGCAATGGGATATTGGCTTGGGACGGTCATGGAGGCATTGAGCCCTCTGCCTGGAGTGCGGTGGAGGAGAAAGAGACAGGGAGTTGTGGCGGCAGGATGTTCGAGGGGGGGTGCCAACCACACTCCTGTCTGGAGATTCCAACAATCCACTAAGGGGTGTGGAGGGGCACAGTGGCAGCAGCAAGGGGAAGGAGGGAGGTGAGGTCGCGCTGCAAAGAGGCGAGGAGTAGACTGTACCTGTTCTGAGTTTGTGCGGATGTCACGCGAGTCCAGCTCGCGGGTTATCCTTGCCAGTAGATCTTCGTTGATGATGGCAATATTATGATCTTTCTTGTCCACTAGTTTTTCGTGCCAGTCTAAGCGGACCCGGGACAGGTGGTTCAGTAAGGCGCGCTCACCGTGTTCGCCCTCTTCCCGGAGCGTGTGGTCGTCCGGCTTGTGGAACAGCTAGTTGAGGGAGTCTACTGCGTCGTCTCCCCATTTGGTACGCTGGATTGCGGTGAGGGGTTCTTAGCGAAGGGGAATTCTGGGTGGGTCTGCTGGTGGTCGGATTTCGCGTTCTTGGAGGCGGCGGAGGAGCTGGCTGCGCGTGCGGTGACGTTGTCCCCGGCGGCGATTCCTATGGCAAGCGTGTCGGGCTCTTCAGCTCGCCTGGCGGTCGAGGTGACCTCACGGAGGCCTTCGCGGGTGAAGTACCATGGGGGACAGTGTTTCTGGGTCTCGAGTCTCTTGTTTGCGTACTCCGAAGTTCTGGATGCCAAGGAAGGCGCCACTCTCGCCGTGGAGTCGAACGCGATGGCCGCTTTCGGGGCAGCTTCTGGTGGGGGCACCTCTGGTGATGGATGATGGGGGGGCGAGGTTGTTCCTCATCTTGCTTGTGGGTCGCGGTTGCGGGGCGGGGCGGGGAAAGTTGTTGCTCCACGTTGCCCTCGGCATTATGAGCCTGCTGTCTGCACGGCCGACTTGGGCAATTCTGAGAATGCCCTGAAGCCCCTCTGCAGCCCACACCTGGTCGAGGAAGTTGAGGGCTTCCTCGCGAGTTAACAGTTCGTTCGCCGAGACGGTGTGTACCAGGTCGAAGTACTCCGGGGCTGCGAAGTCTAGCACAGGGAGACGGTCCATTGGTGCAGGGAACGGTTATGGAGCTGTCGCCAGTCGGAAGGTCGAAAGGAGTGATGGGAAGGAACGGAAGGAGCTGGTCAGATCGAAACCTAGAAAGCGAAGAATCTGCTCAATGTGGTTTGAGTGTCTGACTAGTGGTCGTAGCAGCAAAAAGGAGACATCTGGCAGCACCGCCACTCTAGCGAAGACTTCCAAAAGCGGGATGCACGTGCAAAAGTCGGCAAAAGTCGGAAGCAGTCTACATGCTGAATGCACACCAGAAAAAGTCGGGAAAAATGCGTAGTAGATGGAGCGTCATGGTATGAATTCATAATTTGAACCCAAGGACAGTAAGTGTCTTTGTGAAGATGTTAGAACGAAATAGTGATTTTATTGCACGTCTTAGTATTGCGTGTTCGGGATCCGAATTTTAGGCTTTTCCCGTGGTGATTAGCCCACAGCAGCCCCTACCGCCATCCTCCGCAAACGCTCTTGTCTCATGGAGTATCTGAGAGAGATCGATTTAGATCATCTGAACCAATTCTCCCAGGATGCTTGGGGCAATCCCTGAGCATTCTTGAGACAGCTTTCTCCCAGTGTCGAGTTCATTGACCTTGGCCAGTATTTCTTTCCCTTCTGGCGTTTTAGCTTAGGGAATTTGAAGCATAGCAAGATACTTGTGTGAGATGAGTATCGTCTTGCACTGCAAGAACTGCAGACAGTGACATATCAACATGGGGCCTATGTTACAGGACAGCCCGGTATCGGTATGTTGTTAACTATGCTGGATGTGTTTTGATGCTGAATTTTGGTGACCCTTTCATGCTCCTAGGGAAAACATATTTTCTTATCTACTTACTTGTCCATTTTCTTGGCCAGAAACAACCAGTTGCATTGCAGGATTTTCCTCGTGACACTTGCTACCTGCTCTTCAAAGATGCCACCATCTGTCTTGCTAGGGATGCACGGCTGTTGGACGAGTGCAATACCGTGTGGGCTCTTGTTGACTCCAATAGGCACATCACATTTCCCTCTTCCCTCTTTTACACGAATCCAACTCATATCCGGATTGTCCTGGCAACCTCGCCCAAGGCTTCACGTTGGAAGGCTTGAAGCAAGGAGACACGGGCTAAATGTTATATTATGGACATATGGACAATGAAAGAGATTGTGAACCTTGCGTGAGTGATGCATTTTCCACCATTATGGGATCTGACAAGGTGACTAGTGCGCTGCTGGAACTGGATGCCAAGCGCATGAAAGCTCTAGCAATAAAGTGGGGCACTGTTCCATGAACATTACTTGATATCATCGGTGTAGAGGATCAGGATATTGAGGATTCATATCGTTTCAAGGTTGGGGGGGCCATCTTGCACTCCAGAAGGATCCTCGATGAAGGGCAGGTGCTTGACTGGTCTATCTCATCCCCATTCTATTTCATGCGGCCGAAGAAGCGTGATACGGGATTACTCAATCGCAAGCTCCCCGAATTGTTCGTTCCGACACAGCACCTCCTCGAGTTGCTGGCAAAAGGTCTCCAGCTGCGAGACAACTCCACAAGGGTGGAGTTTTACAATATGCTAAGTGGATATCTGCAGACCTGTCAGGCAGCCGGATTTGTTTTTGAATCCTGGTTCCACTGCTTTATTGCTGCAGGAAATCAGATATGATGGGTTGTGCAGGACTCACAGGATGATATAGCGCAGCTGCCCACTGTGCTGCCCAAAGCAATCACTGTTATTGCTACCCGGAGCGAACTAATGACTCAGATACCCCCATACTATTGGGTTTCTCTCCATGCTAATTTCCCTGTGATCGACACTGTGCTTGTGCTTGAGAAGGAAATTTTTGTGTTCCAAATCACAATCGGATTGGTACATGATTCACCGGTTAAGGGTTTGAAGAAGCTACGAGAGAACCTGCCGGTTAATTTGAAGAACCTTCTGTGGAGAGTAGTGTTTATTGGCATAGGGGAAAAACAAATTGCAAAAGTTGCTGAGTGTTGGGTGGATCTAAACTTCCCGGAGGGGATATGCTTACCTGTTGGGTGGTTAGTAGTGGATCCAGTCCAGATAGGTGACACTTATAGGGTATGTGAGATTATGAATCCATTAATGGTTATCTGACTTACCTGTTAGATATATTGCAATTTACCTGATCTAGAGTCAGACAAGGGTCTAATAATAATGGATGTATAGTGAAGGATAGCAACTTATTCTATTCAGCTGAAATACTAGTACAATTTTATTGAGATTGCAGGAGTCCAAGGCAGATGAGTAGGCTCAGAGTATTTAATGCCTCACAATTTTTTGCATATTGTGGAATAAGCATGTAAATTGTATTCATCAGAATTGTATTTGTACTGTTTAATGACCTTCTCTCTTTTTGCTGCTATAACCACTAGTCAGATGCTTAACCCTCCTTTTATGGATTCTTTACTTTCTAGGCTTCACTCTGACTAGGACCTTCCATTCCTTGACCTCCAATCAGTCACAGTTCCCTATTCACTCCCTGCATCAGTGGATTCTTTTCCCTTGCCAGACTTCACAGCCCTGAAGTATGCTGACCTGGTGAATACAGCTATGGTGAACAAGCTACTATCCTGCAAGGAAGCCATTAACTTCCTAGACCAGCCTTGGGCAGCAAAGGGTCTTCAAGGCATTCTTCAAATTGCCCAAGCTGGCCATGCCAAAGCACTGTGCAATTGAGAAGCACATGATGCTGGAGAGGATATAGAATGACAGCACTTCTCTATTCCATCTTTCAACTGCAGCCCACAGATACAATGGAGACTGATCCTGCCCCCCAATCCCCCACTACTGGCTCTGCCTCTCTCAGACTCTATCTAGAAGGCAGCCATTATGTTCGACCACATCACAAGAGTCGCATCCACTCTGACATCTGGACTCTTGGAGTATGCCACCAAGAGATTTGAAGCCCAGAAGCATGTGCTTCCTTGGTACTTTACCTGTGAAAGCCTCTGTGAGATGAGCTGAGGAGCATAATACCATTATCATAGGAATCACTGCCAAGGGCAACATCACCACATGCACAGCCAGCTTCTCCACCACCTCTAAGAACGCAAAGCCTGACCACCAGTTGACCTACCCAGAATTCTCTTTTACCAGAAACCACTTTCTTGTCATGATCAAGCATGCCAAATGAGAAGACAAGGCAGTAGATTCCTTCAACTGGTTCCTTCACAACCTGGATAGCCATATGCTCTGAGAAGAGGGAGAACACAGAGAATGCAGTTTATTCCATTACCTTTCCTAGGTCTGGACCAACTGGCATGAAAAACCAGCGGACAAAAAAGCTTATAACATTGCCACCATCAACAAGGACTTATTGGTGAAGATGATCCACAAACTCAACTCATGTGATATTTGTGCAAACATAGAACAGGTCTGGTCTGCACACTGCCTTCCCCTAGCATGAACTCATTATGTGCCCCCCCACTGCTGCCCCAAGTGCCTCAGCCATTATAATGAGCACCCAGACAGGCTGCCCTATAACAAACCCCTCCTGTGGGATAAATCAGACCCAATCCACTGCTCCCATGACAAGCAAGGCTGGCTTACCAACAAGCCAGGACAAATCCCCTGCTGAGACTTCCAGTGTCCCTGCAGTTGCCACAGCAAAGGATATCACCACGAAGGTTCCAGCTATGGCAATACCTTTCATGGCATGGCAAACTGCCCCCACAGACAATACCCTGCTCTCATGAATGCATAGTACTACTCTCACATCATACAAGCCCAAGGAATGGACCTCTCTACTAATAACTTTAATCCCTATAGTAGACACTGCATGCTTGTACATTAGCTACATCATGGCTTCCAGGTCCTCATCCCAAGCATCTTTTGCTCCTTCACCCCTTTCAATGGCCCTTCTACTGCAACATACTGAGAGCCCTTTCATAGTCTAGTTCAAAAGAATTTAATGAAGGATGCTACTTGGGTCTATTCTTATGACCCACACTCAAGCAATTCATAGTTCCCTTCCAGACTTCACTGATAAACCTAATGCCTAATACTGATAAGCTTGGGTGCTATTACATTATACACAACCTGTCTTACCCCCTGGTGTCAACTCTGTGATTGCCTCTTTTAATTAACTCCCAGTCTTCTTAGGCTGCTCCCCAGGTTCTTGGGCTACCTTTTGAATGGTATGTATCCTCATACACTCACTTCCCCCAGGCTGTCAGGGCATGACCAGAGACATTGCAGGGGCTTACCCCATCATTTCCCTCCATCCATTTCAATGGCCAGCATTTGTGGTCAGAATCACTGATAACCTGCCATTCTTCACTACTGACATTACCCTATGCTTTGAATATAGCCCATCTACAGAGACTTATGGTACACTCTGAGATGTTGCACTTGATATCATGCAAGCCAGGGGAATTGGACCCATACTTGCCTGGGCAGATAATTATCTATTCATCTGCATGCCCACCAACTTGGTCATGCAATACAACATCACTTGCTTTGAGCAAGTGTAATGCATCTTTGGCAGTGGCAGGAAAATCATCAAAGATGGCAGGGTATATTATACAGGGCAGCTTCTTACTATCAAACACCATGAGAAGTTTGCTGAAGACTGCACCTGCCCTATCTGAGATGGACACTGACTGCTTACTTACCAGGATATTCCTGAATAAGCCCAACAACCTTTTGAGAGCCATGGGAATAGGCCCAATCAAGGGACACAAAACCTACATAAGCACTGCCCTGGAGTATCTGCTGTGCAGGGTACCATTCAACATAATGAAAGTCAAAGGATGGTGAGCCAGTGACACTTTCAGCTATACTTGTGAAAGCACAATTAGACCCTTGCACCATATAGGCAAGCTCTTCCATCTGACTTGGGAACCACAATTGTGTGCATCACCATATCACCCATCTGCTGCCTTTATCAGAATAGATCATGCCCTTCCTACAGCTTGAGAGCCAAGTGTCCACTCTGTTGCATCAGGATTTTCTAAACTGCAGGAAATGCAGCTGATGCTTGACCTCCAGATCATGACCAGATGGCACTACCTGCCTTTACCCACACCATGCAGTCATATCACTATTGCTAACCTGACTGACCCTTAGTGAGCACCTTAATGAATAGCAAAGATGACAATGTAAGAGTATGCAAGGCTCTACTGTGCTTGATGCTGTTGATATATTGTGATATTATAGAGGGTTCTATGTACTCGATTTTCTGATAAAGTAAGAATATAGCTGCAGATATGATTTACCTGTGTGGTTGCCTATATGCTACTACAATAGTCATGTTCCAGGGGGGTGTTCTGGCCCTTGACTCTATTCTATCCTTACATAATTTATTTTGTTTCCATTAAAGTTGTGTTTCTCACATGCTGTTATAACATCATTTGATTTCAGAGTCTTGTTTCTTTTGTGATGGTACAGCTAGGAGCTTATGCATTTAATGTAGATGTTTTATAGATTGTTTGAAGTCTGAGTTTTTGACTTTTTCCATAGAATGATCCTGAGTGTTACCCTTATCACAAATAATCTTGTTTTATGCAGGGCCTTAGACCATTTGATTTAAACAAACTGAATCAATTCTCCCATGCTGCTTGGGGCAATTCCAGAGCATTTCTGGGTTAACTTTCTTCTAGTATTGAATTTGTTATGGTATCTCTTTTATTTCTTTTCTTTATCTTATTTTACTCTTGATATATGTAATATCTTATGTACATTGCATAGCTAAGGCTGTGCAGCAATATATAGTGGCAGGGCCAGGCTTAAGTCTTTTTAGACTTGAGCACTTGTGCCACTAGTCTTCTCTGGCTCCCCATGGCCTGCTTCCTCAGTCTATGTTATAATGGCTTTGACATACTTCAGGGGTACTCCAGATAACTCTGGAGTGGATGGGGCTTGGCTTTACCTTATGTGATGCACTCTTATGTTAGTACTGAGTACTCTGATTTATAAAGGGGTTGGAAACTATCAAAGGTCTGGGATCAGCTGTAGGGCTTTTTCCCAACAAGAGGCATGATGTCAAGTTGTGGAGTAAGTTGAGGGACTTTAGGGTAGGGTATGATGTCAAGTTGTGAGGCAGGAGGGGTCTGGAGGAGGATCATAATGTTGTATTATGGTTGATATTCAAACTAAAGTACAAGATACAGAACTTTAGTACTTATACCTTAGGGAGGCAGATTATCTAAGGAGGGAATGGAGATATGAAAGGAGTTGTCTCATAAGCAAAGCAGATGCCAATGTATCCTGGATACAAATGGAGATGTCAGAGGAGACAATGTTGAATAATGTCAAGCTGAAACTAAGTGATGACAGGAAGAAGCATGGCACAAAGGAACAGGAACAGAAAGTGAGGTTGGAGGAACAACAGAGTTGTATCAGAATGGTACAGAGTTAGCATAGGTAAAGTTGTAATCAATCATTAGGTAGGAAAAGAACAGAGGTAAAGGGAACTAGGAAACATGCAGCTTAAAGCATAAAAGCAATCAGAGTTGCATCAGAGACATAGCAGAGTTGACCTGTTGGCACAGAATGTGACAGTCTGTGAGCCCTTTACTGGGTTATTCCTTTCATTCTTGCCCTAACCCTGGTATGATTAGTGTTTTCCCATGTTCCACCTTCTTTGTTGCTCCTCTTGGCTCTTATTGCAAGTCAGAGTTGTAACAGAATTTATTAGTCTTGGCAAATATTTTGCTGCCTTTCTGAACCTTGGTATAGAGCAGTTGAAGCATAGCAAGATACTTGTATGAGATGAGTATTATCTTGCATTGCAAGAATTATAGACAGACAGATATTAACATGGATCTTATATTACAGAATAGCCTGGTATTGGTAAGTTATGCACTATATTGAACATGTTATGAGTTCGACTAAAACTAAAGGAAATAACCTTGGAGGATGCTTATACTGAAGGAAACAAAGAAATGGCAGCTTAGAAAGCACTAGAGAATAGAAAACAAGAAAACAAGTAACAAGTACTTTAGACTAGAGAACCTGTTGCAAATGCTTTACAAGAGTCATGTGACCATCACATGATCATGAGAATCCTATGTCAAACAAGGACAAACCCTAGGATATGGTTAAGTTGATCTTTAAAGTTTCCCCTCGGGTTTAAGCATAGCTTATGGTTGAATCTAGCATTTCAGATAATAGTAGATCTCCTAATCTAATCTCTAATGAATCTGGATCTTGATCTAGATAAGGGTCAGATCTAATCATGGCAGAGATTTTGATAAGATTTCCTTGACCTTATAATAGAGGATATGGTTTAATCTCTGCTTACCCTGAACTTTTCCCTTCCATTCTATATAGTCTTTTTATTTTACACACCTGATTCATATGACCCATTGGTCATATTCTCAGTTAGCATGCTCTATGCCCTGTTTTCTTATTTAGTATTTCTCTTTACCTCAGAGATGGTCTGTGCACTAACAGGTAGAGTATAAATACTTAGTAAGATTTAATACAAGGTCCCCAGCCATAACCACTTTGTTATTCTACTCTGTCTTTAGTTCTAGTTAGCTTTTGCCAATACAAGGATTATCTTTGAATACTAGTGTGATAGCTCCTCAGGCATTGCTACCCTGAGTATTCTTTGTCCTTCTTCTCTCTATTTAATCTGAATTTGACATCAAATCTGCTCATATCCTCTCAAGGCAGGGTAGTTAGGGTTAGAAAGTGTTATACAGAGTTCAACACCATAACAGAATTAGTTTATGCTCTTGTCTTCTTTTATATATTGCCATAAAGTATGCATGGACCAGACCATAAGATATACATGAGGTAGCTAGTGTACAAAAGTAATGCTAAATAAGGAAATAGGGCAAAGGGAAACTAAATAGAAATCAATGGCAGATAAGGAGTAAAGATTAAAAGAAAGCAAGGTAGCAATAAAATATAATATTAGAGGGCTAGGCCATAACATCATAGAAAGCTATGCTACAATAAGATAAAAGACTAGATCAGGCTAGATCAGATCATATAATATAACATCATGATAAAATAAGATAAAGAAAAGAGGCTAAAGCAGTACTAAATAGAAAAGAGAACTTAGTCTAGGGTAAAAATGAAAAATAACCCTTAGCTAAGTAGTGTTAGTATATAATAGAACATATCTTATGTTAGGGACTCAAACTTCAAAAGAGGAAGAAGTATGTTGGAATTGATTGATTACCTATGCTTTATAGCTTACATAGGCTAATAGCTACATTAGACCATTAGTTACCTCAGAATACTTAGTGACTACAAGTGACATGTGATCTTTGCATAAGGACATTGACATGCATTCTTTGCATAAGAGCTTGCTGCTACTACTAAATAAGCTGGACTTATTCTAACCTTAATTCCATCTTAAGATGCTTTTTCTACTATATAAGCTTTTGTAGCTAGTGACTTTAACTAGGCATGAATAAAGAAGAGGATAAGCCTAGTCAAGACTGTGAAGAGATAAACCCTAGTCAGATCTTAAGAAAGAATTCCTGAGAGATTACTTGTGAAAGCCCAAGGCTCAAGTAATGAAGACTAAAAAGCTAGTCCTCTATACTCTTGCCCTTATATATGGTGAGGACTACTGCTGACTAATACAATGGACTACTAATTAGGAAATGCCCCAAATCCTGGACTAATAGATAATGTGTAAATGTATAAAGTGAAAATTAAAAAATGTCAGCAAAGAATAGATATGAATATAAAAGGGAATAAAAGAGAAGGGTTCTATGGAATGGAAGTGCAGGGTCAAAGATGCCTGTACCATGAGAACAGTGATCTCTGCCACAGATAAGATCCCATCTTGAGATCTGCCACAGATATATTTAAAGATTAGATTCAGGCCCAATCTAAGATAAGATTTATGGAGATAAGGGAACTGGGCAAATTCAGGGAAGATTCCAGGAAGATCTATGTCAGGTAACTAATAGTTACATGACCACTGCTGGGAAAGAAGGATAATAAATACTCTTAAAGGATGAAACCATAAACTAGGATTAAGCTAAAAAAGGGGTTTCTTGTGCATAATCATGTGATGTCACATGACCAGTTCTGGTGCTAAAGTGTTACTTTATAACAACAAGTATCCTGCAGTATTCTGCAGTTTCAACAGATTATAAGCCCTCTCTATGCTTAGTAAATAAAGTGGTTTATTTATCAGAATTTGAATTCAAGGCCTGAGAACAAAATACATTTCTTAATTAAAATCAATGATGGCATGGAAATCCATATACTGGACCTGGCAGCAAATGGAGAGAACTAAATAACATAGTATGGAAGAATTAAACAGTTTGTCAAAGAAAAAGAACTGGCAATATCCTATGGGGCACTGCACATAGCTGCACAGGAGCCAAAATTGGTCAATAGCAAGTGTTGGTAGCACAGCAAGTCAGAACATGAGAATAAGTCCAAGAAGCCAAGAAATAGGTTAAATGGGCTGAAAATTGGGAAAGAAAGTCATATAAGAAACCACAAGTCAAGGCATAACATAGTAGACCTTCAAGAAGCCAAGCTAAATGGTTAAAAGGGTAGATATAACAAAGACAAGAATGCAAAAGTCTATTGCTCTATAGTTATTCCCCAGAAACCTGAAATGACAAGCCAATAGGACAACAAAGCAGCTGCTGATGTTATAAACCTGAATGCAACATGTACTGAGCCCACAAGGCCAGTGGATACAATGAATGGCCCATAGAACACACTACTCAAGCCACAAGGTGATGAAGAGGTTAAAAGGGCCAGAGAGGTTAAGGAGGCTAATGTAAGAGGGAAGAATGCCATTGGCAAGATATTTACCATAGCAGACTGCCAAAGAAGTGATAATACAGCCAGCTGGATGAATGTAATACCTGTTAGAGCTTACTATGGCCATGCCAAGGCCAATGAACAGAGTCAAATGTGAGGCAATGTGACTTATTACAAATCCCCACTAGTCAAGGCAAATACCACACATGCCATATGGGTGCCATGTGAGATGGAATCATGAGAAAAGGGCCAAAATGTCACCATAAGTGACATGAAGGCAGTGAGTGCCCCTGACAAGGTTAAGAGTGAGGATGTTAGGAACTCAAACCCCAAAAGAGAATGGCAGCCTTGAGAAGTGCCCACATAGAAGAAGAGCAACCATGGAACAAGTGCTCTAAACTGGATTCTCCAGTTTAGGCCCTTGCCCTTATATACTATTAGCTAACCATGCCATAAGGCATACATGAACTAGCTAAATAAAGACATAGAACATAAGAAAGGGGCTAAAGCTGTTATAGTCCGCATTTTTCATTTTTAATCACATGATTTTATCTTATCTTTCCATGTGGTTATCTAATCTTTTATCTTATCAGGTCATGTGATGGGTCATATGACAGGTCTAGACCCAGGGCATAGGGTTAGCCTCATGCCTTACACCTGTTCTTAATTTCCATCATTCTTTTATTTTAGAAGCATTAATTCATTTCAGCTATTGGCTATTCTCACAATGTCTTCTCTTTTTTCTGATGGTGCCTCAGGGTCTGTGGGAATATTCCCATCAGGGTCTTGGTCTGTGCACCTTTCTGTATAGTATAAATACTGTAGCCTTAGCATGACTCAAGCTCCAGTCTTGAGCACTTGTAATATCTAGTACAGTGTTTGCTTATATATCCTCTATTGCTTTATTTTCATTCATACTGACATTGAAGCCCTAGACTAGGGTATATTGTCTCCTTGTACAATGTCCAACACCAACTGTAACACTTGCTCAAGACTATTTACTAGTCAAGGGCTTTTAATGTAGAAGAATGTTTTTTGATAAAGAAAGCTTACTTGTGGGGACATGAGGAGCAACTGAAGGACTTTGTATTTGAGGCAGTTCTAGGGTTTAAAGATGACAAATTAGGAAGGCTTTCATTTCAAATCAGATTTGATAAGTTCAACAAGCAGACACAGAGATTTCATTGCTAAACAAGGCAGAGATTGAAAGGTAGCCACCACAGATTGACTATGCTCTCTCCAACCATCTAGGTCTTTAAAAACAGTATCCTATCTTCCTCAAACTTTGACCCCTATGCCAGCTCATCCACTAAGCCTGAATCAACAGAGTTAGGATCAACTCTGTCAATCCCAGACCCTATACTCCAACCCCAGTACTCACCAAGCCCCTACCAGAGGCCCAGCTGCTCCCAGCCTACAATCTGTACCTTGAGTGGAATGACTATGAGTGGAGTCAGTGGAGATATGATGCAGACTCTAATAGAAGAATTTATCAAGATAGGAGGATCAAAAAAGATAGCAGATCTGGGTAAATGGGATAATCAAAAGAAGACCTGGAGAAAGTGGTTCGCATCCCTCTCAGTTTGGGTAGCAGAACAAAAGTGGAAGAACAACTGAGAAATCACCACTGCCATTTTATCCAGATTAGAAGGAAAGGCAGAAGGGTTTGTGTAGATCACTTATGAAAAGTATATTGATCAAGAAGGAAACACAGTAACCCTAGCAGATGGATCTAGAGAGCCATGGGAAGTGGATACCTGGCCAGATTTTGGGGGCATAGTGGTTGAGCTCTGCAATTACTTTCATATTGATGAGCTGACACATGAAGCTCTTAAGAAGCTGGAGGCTCTTAGGCACACCACCTCAGTTAATGAATATCTACAGGACTTTGAGATGCTAAGAAGAGATTCAGGGATTGGTGATGACCATGTGGTCAAGCTCATGAGAGAGCAAATCTAATATAGAGTTTACTAACAGGCCTGCATGCAAGGCATCAAAGAGGATTTTGTTCTCTTTGTAGAGCAATGTTGCAATATTGGTTGTTCATTTGAACAAATGGCCATTGAAAGGGCAGCACCACAATTCACCCCTTGTTATCAACCACCTTGATACCCTCCCACAAATTCCTATCAACCTCAATATCCACCACTGCAGCCTAATCAGCCAAGGTTTACTGCAACAGGAACTCAACCTGGAAGAGGTGCCCCAATGGAGATAGACAGGCAGGTGCAACAGCAGGTACAAACCTGCTACAAGTGTGGTAAACTGGGCCATTTGGCTAGAGATTGTAGGGGAGTTTTTAATCCCACAGCTCTCTGTCCTTCTAACAATTTTGGGAAAGGCCCACAGAAGGCTAATTCACAAGTGCAGCAAACACAAGGGACCTCTAGGGGTCAATATGTACAACTGGTTCAATTCTCAGATTTCTTGCCACCTAATGAACAAGGATGGCAAACAGCCAAACCAGTAGCAATTGGGCCAGTATATAATATGGCTAATGCTACCAGATTCCAAGAAATTCCCTCAGCTTCTTGGGGATCAATGGAAGAAGCCAGGGCTTATTTCCAGGACATCTTTGAAATGGAACAGAAGCAAAAGGAAAGTCAGGGAAAAGTTTGAGGGAGTCAGCTAAGCTAGAGGCAAAGCTCCCAGTATATAATCACTTTTCATTTCTTACAAGTTTTTGTCCTTGTACAATGAAATGGAAGCAAGTTTCTTTCTCCATAATGGTATCTCAAATGAGCATGGCCCTGGAGATAGGGTGCTTAATTCTGTCTGAAGAAATTAATGGACATTTATTTGCTATAGGAAGCAAAGAATGCAAGGATCTAGTGAAACTATTTAACAGAAAAAAATGTGATGAATTAGAAGTAAGTGTAAAGATTGACAGAGAAGTTCATGAACAAAACAGGCTCAAGATGGAATCTTGTGGCCTTACCTTTGCCATTGTGGATTCAGGGACATTGGTAATGTTCATCAATTAAAAATATATATGAAAACATGGTTTGTATGAAAAAGATTTGCCCAAAGCTTTAATGGTTTACAATGCTGATGAAACACAGGGAAATATAGGAAAAATCGCACACTATGTAATCATATACATAGCCTTAAAAGGAAAAGATGGTAGGTGGCACAAAGAACAAATTAATGCATATGTATCTTTAGAAATGTTGGATCTTTTAATAGGTTATGATTGGTTCAAAAGGCACAACCCAGACATTGATTGGGTAAAATGAACAATTGATTTTCCTAGGTGTGAAGGAGATTGCAACACTTATCTAGTTTCAAGACAAGTAACAGAAGAAGAAAGTTTGCAACTCAAAAGAGAACTATCAAAGGAATTATGGGAATTTTTACCAGTTTTTTCCCAGCATGAATCAGAATGCATGCCAACCAGAAAACCATGGGATCATGGAGTAGAGTTAAAAGAAAACTTTATTTCCAAGAAAGGTCAAATCATTCCTCTATCAAATGAAGAAATGAAAGAGGTTTGTGAATTTGTTGACAAGGAAATGAAAAAAGGATATATTAGGTCATTAAAATTGCCTTAAACATCACCAGTATTCTTCATTAGTAAAAAAGATGGTGGTAAAAGAATGGTAATTGACTATAGATATCTTAATGAGTATACCATCAAGAATAACTATCCACTTTCTCTTATTTCAACACTAATCAACAGATTTGTTATAAATGAACAGTTCAGATGCACAAGAGTCACATGACAAGCATGTGACCATGAGACTCCTATGCCATATTGAGCCAAACCCTAGGCTATGGTTAGTTCTATTCAGAATATACCTTGACTAAAGAGTTAGCACAGAATTAGCAGTAGATCTCAGATGAAGGTATCTCCCAATCTAATCTAGATGACATTGGATCTTGGATCTTAGATCTGGATCTTGATTGATGGATCTGATCTGTGGCAAAGATCCAGATGGGATCTCCTCAGCCTCAAGGCTAAGGTGCTGTCTTTATATCTGTTGACTCTGCAGTTTTTCTTTCTATTCTATTATTTCTCTTCCATTCCAGATCCTTGATACACATGGCTGTTAGTCATACCCTTTACCCTCACCCTATGCCCAGTTTCCATATTTATATTTATCCTGGCTGGACTTGGTGGTCTATGCACCATTCTAGATACAATAAGTAGACCACTCATGTAGCTCTTAGCTCCCCAGCTTTAAGCACTTGTATTACTTGTGTTGACCTCTAGTCATCAATACTAGCTTGTGTTTGGACCTAGCTCCTCTGGCCTAGCTATCCAGAGACTCTTCCCTCTCTTAAGTCCTGGTTTACCTCTAGTGACAGGCCTCTATCATTTTATCATCCATTCTTCATATCAATACCAATATCGACACCAGCACAACCCCAAGGACTGAATTAGGGTTTATTAGCTCATCTGCACAGTGTACCAAACTGCCACCATAACAAGATTAAATGGAGCAGATATGTTCACCACTCTTGACTTGTGATGGGGTTATAATAATATTCACATGAAGGAAGGTGATGAATGGAAAGGGGCTTTCACAACCCCTATAGGAGCATTTGAACCAATGGTAATGTATTTTGGTATGTGTAACTCACTGAGTACTTTTCAGGCCATGGTCAATGACATATTCCATGATATATGGGAACATGTTGTTATCTATATTAATGATATTATGATTTTCACTCATAACAAGACTTGAGAACAACATTTGGAAATTGTCACTCAAGTTTTAGGTCATCTTCATGACAATGACTTATTTCTCAAACCTTTAAAATGTCACTTCACACAAACTTAAGTTGACTATCTTGGAATGGTTGTATCTAAAAAGGGGGTACAAATGCAACTTAACAAGACCAGTGCAGTTCACAGTTGGCCTATTCCAAGAACAGTTAAACAAGTACAAGCTTTTTTGGAATTAGCTAATTATTACAGACAATTTGTTCCCAATTTTGCCAACATTGCTTAACCTCTCAATTCTTTAACCAAGAAAGATGTAAAATTTGAATGGACCACAGCATGCATGATGACATTTGTGTGTCTAAAAGAAATCCTCACCTCTGATCCCCTCCTCTATTATTCTGACTCCTCTAAATCTATATGCATTGAAACAAATGCATCTGATGTTGCCCTTAGTGCAGTTTTATCCTATCAATAAGACAATGGTCTATGGCAACCAGCAGCTTTTATCTTTCATTCCTTGGATGCTGCTAAATTGAATTATCTCATTTATAACAAGGAATTACTTATTGCTATGAATGTAACATTCAGAAGCACAAGAGTCACATGACAAGCATGTGACCATGAGACTTTATTGCCAAACAAGGATAAACCCTAGGATATGGTTAAGTTGTTATTAAGAGTATTCCCCTTGGGTTTGGGCACAGCTTATGGTTGAATCTAGAATCTCAGATAATAAATGCATCTTCTGATTGAATCTCTGATGAATCTGGATCTTGATCTAGATGAGGGTCTGATCTGATCTATGGCAGATCTCTAGATGGGATCTCCTTGGCCTTATGGTAGGGGGCATGGTTTAATCTCTGCTTACCCTAGATCCTTTCCTTCCATTCTACATAGCCTCTTTATTCTACATATCACATCTGCATGGCCCATTGGTCATATTCTCAGTAAGCATGCCCTAGCCCTATTTCTTTATTTAGTTGTTCCCTTAACCCTGGAGATGGTCTGTGTGCATATAAACTTAGTATAAATAGCAGAGTAGTTCCTTGATTTCAGCTCCCCAGCCTTAACCACCTTGTTATCTTATTATCTTGTATATTGTCTAGTGCCTTACCAATACAGGCATTTCCCTTCTAACATCATGATGGCTTCTCAGGCCTTGCTATCCTGAGTCCACTATGTCATTCTTCACTCTATTCCAACTGAATCTGACAATGAAACTGATGCATTCTCTCAAGGCAGACTGTTTAGGGTTAGAATGGATCATTCAGAGATCGACACCATAACACTCATGGTTATTTATGCTCTATGTAATTGGCACCACTACTTGATTGGGCAAGATTCTTTTGAAATCTGGACAGATTATAAGAATCTGGAATATTGGAAATACCCTCAAGATCTTTCTTCACAACAAGCTTGTTGGCAGGCTATGCTTGCTAAATTTAATTTCAAAATAATTTACAAACCTGGTCCTTCTAATGGTCAAGCAGATGCTTTATCTTGAAAACAGGATCATTTTGACAATAAACCAACTCCAAATCAACAAGTCCTTATGCTTCCCCTGTCAGTTTTTCAGTGTGCTGTTACTTTTTCTTCTTTTTTCTTTTCTCAAGTGCAATTGGCATCAGTGGACCTTCAACTTTCTCCCCACTGGTATTATAGTCCAGAAAACAAGGTTTATTTAAATCAAAATAATCAAATTTTCATTCCAAAAGAATTACAAATAGAAGCTTTAAATCTTTTTCATTCATTGTCAATAGATGGTCATGCAGGTCAAGATCACACTAGACATGCTATAGCTTGTTTCTATTACTGGCCTGGTCTCAAGGAAGACATAGCATCATTTGTTTCTTATTGCTTTTCATGTGCTATATCTAAGGGATTGGAAACCATCATTCCAATCAAACCTCTTCCTATAGCTTTAGCTCCATGGGAAGATATTTCAGTTGACTTCATAACATGATTACCAGTTTCAAAGGGATTTGATGCAATCATGGTGGTAGTGAATCATTTTTCAAAAGAAGTTGTTTTTATTCCATGTTCTTCTTTAGTTTCATCTCTTTTTATGGCAGAACTGTTCAGAGATCATGTCTGGTCTAAACATGGTCTTCCTTCTACTATAGTATTGGACTGTGGCCCTCAATTCATATTGGGATTCACCAAATAGCTTAATGAAATTCTTCAAATCAAACAGAAGATTTCTACAGCTTATCACCCATGCACAGATGGTCAAACAGAATGAATAAATAGAGAAATGGAGACATATTTGTGGAATTTCATTGCAAAATGACAAGAACAATGGGCAGATTGGATAAAGATGGCAGAATATCATCACAATAATTCCTATTCAATATTCACAAAAACCATCCCTTTCAAGATCACTAAAATATATCATTCTCACATGGGATTTGAAGCCCCACCACATACTGTTCCTTCTTTATTATTTCTCAGAGATATGTCTAAAACATTCAAAGAAGTAAAGGAAGCTTTAGATCAAACAAAAGAAAGAATGGAAAAACAGAACAAGACCCAGGTGCTGCAGTATCAAAAAGGCCAATTAGTTCTGCTATCCACAAAAAATCTATTGCTTCCTTATCCATCAAAGAAATTAACCAAGAAATGGATTGGTCTGTTTGAAGTACTTGAGAATATTCCACATGCAGTTCATCTTAAACTGCTGAAAACCATGAAAATTCATCCCACTGTTAATATTTCACAGATCAAAGCCTATCTTCCTTCTTTGACAAAACAAGATGTTCTCACACTGAATCCAGTTCTAATAACTGAAAATGGTCATGAAGAATATAAAGTTGATCACATTGTGGATTCTCATGTTTGAAAGGGCAAACTGGAATATCTGGTCCATTGGACTGGATACAGCGAAACTAATCATACTTGGCAAACAAAGAATGATTTAGCTAATGCCCCAGAGCTCATTGAAGAATTCCACAAGCTTCATTCTTCAGCTCCTTGCCATCTTTTTATTCCAGATCAATAATTGTTCCTTTTACTATTTAAACCATATGACAACTATACTGAAGTTGCACCACTGTGGGTGTCTCATCTGGAATCTGAGACCTAAAAAGGGGATAGTGTTATAGTCTGCATTTTTCATTTTCAATCACATGATTTTATCTTATCTTTTCATGTGGTTATCTAATCTTTTATCTTATCAGGTCATGTGATGGGTCATATGACAGGTCTAGACCCAGGGCATAGGGTTAGCCTCATGCCTTACACCTGTTCTTAATTTCCATCATTCTTTTATTTTAGAAGCATTAATTCATTTCAGCTATTGGCTATTCTCACAATGTCTTCTCTTTTTTCTGATGGTGCCTCAGGGTCTGTGGGAATATTCCCATCAGGGTCTTGGTCTGTGCACCTTTCTGTATAGTATAAATACTGTAGCCTTAGCATGACTCAAGCTCCAGTCTTGAGCACTTGTAATATCTAGTACAGTGTTTGCTTATATATCCTCTATTGCTTTATTTTCATTCATACTGACATTGAAGCCCTAGACTAGGGTATATTGTCTCCTTGTACAATGTCCAACACCAACTGTAACAAAAGTGGACCTAAATAGAGAAAAGAAGCTAATATAGAGTAAAGATAAAAGTAACTCCTATCTAAAATAGTGTCAGTTTGTAACAGAGGAAAGCAAGGCTAATGATGAGAAAGAGGCTGATAATAACAACAAGTGCCATGGTGATGTGATCACATGCACACACAAAGCCCATAATGGGCAGTCTGTCAAAGAAAGTCAAGTGAATGTACCTCAGATCCACATCATGCCCTCACTCAAGGGAAGAACTGGAATATGAGTGGCAGGAGTAACAAGCATACTGCATGCAAGGACCACAATGCCTCAGAGTATGCCACTTGAGGGAGAGGACTGAAGGACAAGTGGCAGAAGCAATGAGCTCACTGCACACAAAGATGACATGTCCAGGGCATCTGACAGTGTGGAGAATGATGTCACAGAGCCAACAATCCTATGGACATGCAATAACCAGTGGAAGGTCAATCTGGGTGGAAACGTTGAAGATCAACTGAATGGGAGCATTACACATGGATGTGTGGATGCAGACAGTGACAGTATTGTCAGAGAGAAGTGCCAAAATGCACAGGATGGCCAGGAAAGTGCAAGGACATGTTGTAGCATGCCAATCAAGGAGAAGAAAGTAGCTGTGACTGCATATGAGCAGCCTGCAGCACAAGCTAACAAAGACAATTAGCATACTCCACAAGATAACAACAATGTACCAAGAGACCTCCATGAGTTGCATATGTTACCTGACAAGCCCACACAATGAAACAACACACCCCCAAGCATCAAGCTTGAGAGGGAGTGGAGTGACCAGGTTAAGCTAAGTGATAAACTGCTCACATTGACAACATCAGGACATGGGAATGTAGATGGCAACAGCAAGGTCAGAGAGGAGTGCCAAGATGCATGAGATGGCAAGACATGGAAGTCAAGACTATCAAGAGACCCTGCAGATATGATGGGTGATGATGAACATTATTCAGACATACCCACAAAGCCACCTGACAAGCCCATGCAGTGAAAGGTCACATTTTCAAGCATTGAGCTTGAGGGAGAGCAGAGAGGCCAGGTTAAGCTGAATGTTGAAGTGCTCACATCAACAATATTAGAATGCACTAGAAAAGAGTCAGTAAGGGGGAGCTAAGAACCCACCTAAAGAGACTCAAGACAAGCCAGATGACTTAGAATATAAGTTAAATGCACCACAAGATTACCAGTGCAACAGAGGACATCTCAAGGGCCACAGCAGAGTTGGAGGAGCATATTGTAAGGTGCAGATCCACAGAAAAAATGCCAGGATGCATCATTGCATGCCAATTCAGCAAAAGAGCCTAGCCACAACCAAGTATGGGCAACTGTCAACATAAGCTGAAGAAAACAGTCAGTACAAGTCATTAGTTAACAAAGGTGTACCTTGAGTCTTCCATGGATCATTCATACTATCTGACAAGCCCATGAAATGACAAGTTGCACCTTTAAGCATTGAGCTCAAGGGGAAGCAAGCCAGGTATCCAAGCTTCAATGCTGGACCCACTGAATGTGATGCATATGAAATAATGTCATTTAGTCATGCTGAGGAGTATAGGTATTGATCCAAGGACCTGCAGAATACATCAGAAGGTCAGTGCAATTGCCCAGGCAAAGAAATTACCAGGAATAGATCTAAAGAAGCTCAAAATAAGCTATATAGCCAGAAGTGCAATGCTACTGCACAAGACAATGTTCAAGGCCCACATTAACATTCTACAAGCATTAGAAACCAGTGTGTTAGTGCAATGGACTCATAGGTAGAGGGCTAAGAGTTCAGGAAGGTAAGCAGGAGAAGCCAAGTGCCTACAAGCATGATTGAACATGTCAAGCCCATGTAAAAGAGGCTGAATACAATGGATATCAACAGCAGATGAATGGCATAATGAGTAACATGCACCCCACTCAATACAAGTTAATACAAGGATGCCAGCTAATAACCAGTTGAATTAGCACAGATGGCACAAGAGCCACCCACATCACCTTCACACCACCATAGACAATGCATTGAGTATATCAACTCACTGTGCCAATAAGGACAACTCAAGTTAAGACCTAGTGTTACCAGTGTTGAACATTATATGACTCTTCCTAACTCTAACTGTCTGCCTTGAGAGGGTACAAGTGATTTCATTGTTGGATTCAGATTGAATAGAAGGTAGTGGGCAGTAAATACTCAGAGTAGCAGGGCCTAAGGAGCCATAGCACAATGTTGCCAGAGAAAGCCCTTATATTGGAAGAACTAATTAGGACTAGTAATAGTATAAGAACAAAGTGGTCAAAGCTGGGGGCTAAGTACTATATCTCACTAAGTATTTATATCTATTCTAGAAGTACACAGACCATTACTAGGGCATAGAGTAACAATAAATATAGTAAGTGGGCATAGGGCATGCTGACTGAGAATATGACCAATGGGTCATGCAGATGTAAAAGAATAAAAGAAGACAAAAATGAAATAGAATGGAAGAATTCAGGGTTAGCAGAGATTAAACCATACTCTTAGTCATAAGGCCAAGGAGACCCCATCTAGAGATCTGCCATGATCAGATCAGACCCTCATCTAGATCAAGATCCAGATTCATTGGAGATTAGATTAGAAAATAATCTATTATCTGAGATACTAGATTCAACCATAAGCTATGCTCAAATCCAAGGGGAAACTCTGATAAACAACTCAACCATATTCTAGGGTTTGTTCTTGTAAGACATAGGATTCTCATGATCACATGCTTGTTACATGACTCTTCTGCTAGTGAACTTGTTGTTTATAATACCTAAAAGAGTTAGTCAAGTCAGTTAGGTGAGATTGATGCATAAGGTTGTATAGCCTGTCAAAACTAAATCAGGTGCATCAGACAAGTAGAATACACCACATGCAGACCAGAGAACATATCTATAATTACTGAGGCATGAAACATGAGCATGATAGCACCTCAAATTGATTTAGAATGACTGCATGTGCAAGCTGTGACTTGCCATATTAGGCAACTGCACTAATGCTGCACTAACAGCAGCTTGACAGATATGAAACATTGTTTATGGATGAATTACAGTTACTCATTGGGATTTAATTCAGGTATTCATATTTTTTTTGTTATTTCCCTCTTTTTTTTGGGCAAGCATTAATCTTGCCAGAATTTCTGCTTGAGGGAAAGTATTGGAATTGGTTAATTATATATGCTCTCTAGCTTACATAAGCTAATAGCTACATCAGACCATTAGTTACCTTAGAATACTTAGTAACTACAAGTATCCTAAAGTATCCTGCAGTTTCAACAAAGTAGCCTTAAGGAGTACTCACACAGAAAAACCACTATGAAACAAGTACCCTAAACTGGAGAATCCAGTTTATGCCCTTGCCCTTATATATAGTGGCTCAAAAAACTATTCCAATGTTTATATGTTTTGTACTAACTGCAATGGTTCTTATTAGCATTTAATTATTATTCTAGACTATAAATATATGAAATATAGTACTTGCTCCTGGATTTCTATCAGTTCAAGAATCAGAGCAATTGACTATGTTTTGATGAAATGGCAGCCATATCAAAATAATAACTCATTAGAACAGTTTTTTAAATTTATACAAAATATGGTATTTAATACTTGATATAACCTTTTCTAGCCTTAATAACTGCTTAAATCCTTCTAGACATGCTTTCTGTTATATACTACCTGGCTATACACTGTCTTCTAACTCTAATCTAAACTATCTTGGAATTGTGCTGGAATTGAAGTCAGTTTTGGATAAAAATGAGAAGTAAAGAGTGCCTAGCTTAGATAGCTTAGGACTTAAAAGAATATGGAGAGACTCAGGGTAGCTAGGCCTAAGAAATATAATATAAGACTTAAATATCTATTGAGAGAACTAAATGTCTAAACAAACAAGTGCTCAAAGCTAAAGAGCTAAGAGCTATATAAACTGGCCTATTTATACTATCTAGAGTGGCACACAGTGAAACACTGATGAGTGTTGATCCTTCCTATTGGCATCTCTGTGTGCATGGCATTGAGACTTTGAATATAGAGGAATCAGAAGTAGGCAAAAATAAAAGGTAACTTGTGACTTGAAAAAGCAACTAGGGCCCAAGTGTGCAAGATTAGGGAAAACCCATCTTGCACACCCTGTATATATATACTACAAGTATGTGCACAGACCATGTCAGATGGACTGGCCCTAAACTACTGTATAGTAAGCCAATCAATAGCAAAAAAGAAGCAGGGATCTAGAAATACACATGTGAAACATGAGGTATGACCTTATAGCCTAGACTAGTCTAGACCTGTGAAATGTGAAAATATGAAATAGTGAAAAGGTGAAGAGGTGAAGGTGTGAAATAGTTACATAATGTAACAAAGTGAAGAGTGAACATAGTATCAGAAATGCAAAAAAAGTAAAGTATGAAAAAAGTGCATTATAACATACAGATCACCAGTATATTCAGGATAAATACTAAAATGATAAGTAGAGTATATGTTATATCCTGTACCTCCAATCCAATTCCAACCTGGCTTATGACTGGTCCTCATACCTAGTAAGCCACTTTAGTTCTCTAATTTTCCTTCAGATAACTCTGGCCCTCTATTACTATTCCATTCCACCCCAGCTATGCATATATGCTTCCTGCCCTTTCATCAGTATATGCTCTCCTGGCCTCTGCTCCTGCTCCACTCTATTCCATTTCTAGTTCTATCTCTGTTCCAGTTAAGTACTATCTTAGTTTCACTTTGCCTTTTCTGGACCACTTTAATATCACTTCATTACTAGTCCTGCTTTTAGTTACTGTTACTGTTCCCATTTCTGTTCCTGTTTCTGTTTCTCCCTGCTTCTTCCTGTCATCTTTCAGTTTCAGTCTGATATGATTGGACATTGTCTTCCCTAACATCTCCATTTATTTCTTAGATATTTAGACATCTGCTTTACTTCTGAGTTTGCACCTGTCTTACTTTGCTATACTCTTAGATAGTTCTGCCTCTCTGAGCTATAAGTACTGTAGTTTTGTATCTTGTACCTCAGTATGAATATTGACAAAAACACCCTTTTGTTATCATTTTTACTCTACTCAAGCCCTTAGGCTCACTTTGACCTTCTGGATTATTCTGGAGTATCTCCAAGGCCAAGCAATATTCTTGAAGGAATCATAAGGTCCCACCCCCATAACTAGGCTTGACTCTCCTCATCTTTCCTGTCCCTCTTGTTGAGCATCAAGATTACTCTTTTTCCCATCTCTGACATCTTTGTAAATTAGAACACCAGAAAGTGCAAGGATGCACCACATAAGATGAAGCTGAGTTCTGTTTGATCAACAAAACCCTTCCTGAATCCCTCTGGAAGTCTTCAGATATCTTTAGAGTTTCTGAAGTACAATCTTTCCTCAGCCTTAAAGGTTTCATTTATGAAGCAGATAATGGTAGAAGGTCTATCAGTGTATCTGCAATCAGTATAATGTTTTAGATGTATATTCATATTTAGTATATATTTTAACAGTATAGGGTATGATTATAGAATATAACTAAATAAGCCATGCATATCAAGAAATAGAATAAAAGAGAATACTAAGTATAAAAGGAAGCTTTTAGGGTCAATAAATATGAAGTATAGTACCTTAGCCTTAAGGTCAAGGACATCTTATTTAAATCTCTGCCATAGATTAGATCCATGAATCTAGATCTAGATTCAAGATTTAAGATCAGATGTTATCTAAATAGATCCAAGCAATACCATTATCTGAGATCTTGCTAACTAATCCTGTGCTAATCCATTAGCAGGAAATACTCTAAATAGAACTAATCATAGTCTAGGGTTTATTCTTGTTTGGCATAGAAGTCTCATAATCACATGATAAATTATGTGACTCTTATGTATCCAAACTTGTGGTTCATAACACTTTCTATCTATTTGTAACACTTTTTCACAGAAATTCTTTCCCACTTTACCATCACTCTATTTTATAATCAATAAACTCCTGTAAAAGCCATCTTATAATCTAAAAGGCATTTTTTTAGATAACTTTAAGTATGTTCAATGGAATTAAGGTCTGAAGACTGAGTAAATCAATCCAGAAGCTTGATACCTTGCTTCTTAAACCACATTTAAGTTCTTTTAGAGATATATTTGAAATAATTACCCTGCTAAAAGATAATTTCATCTGCAGAAATTCCAGAATTCTCCATGCTCTGCAATAGTTCTTTTTTAAGATTATTATATAATATTTAATATCCATTCTTTCCTCAATCTTACTCAAAAATCACACATCATTCCATTCAATATTGTTATAAAGTAATAACACTAGCTCAAGACTAGTTATATAATATTATATGATTATGCACAATAATTCCCATTTTCAGCTTAACCCTAGTCTTTGGTTTCTTTTTATTAGATTATTTATTATTCTCTTTTTCTAGCAGTGGTCATGTGATCAGTTTGCCCTAGTTCTAATCTCCATGAATTTAATCTGGATCTGATCTGAATTTAAATCTTATTTAAGATATATTTATGGTAGATCTTAAAATAGAATCTTATCTATGGCAGAGATTGCTGTTCTTATGATGCAAGTACCTCTAACTCTGTACTTTCATTTAGTTACTTCTCTTTATTTACCTACATTTGCATGGCTACCTGCCATACTTCTTATTGCTACTTCATGTCTTTTTCTCATGTATTTATGATCCAGGATTTGGGGTTACCAGATTAGATAGCACTGTACTTAGTCAGCAGTAGTCCCTTGATAATATATAAGGGGCAAGGGTACAAGGGCTGGCTTTTCAGTCTTTGTTACTTGAGCCTTGAGCTTTAACAAGTGATTTCTTGGAGATTTTCCCTTATTCTTTTCCTTTATTGCCTAGTTTGAGGCCACTAGCATAAAAGCCCTCCATAGTAGAAGAAGCACTTCAAGATGGGATTAGGGTTAGAATGAGTCTACCATTTAGTAGTAGCAGCAAGCCCTTATGTAAAGAGTATATGTCAAATATAGTCCTGTATTATAAGAATTTCTTCAAACTTGACTATATTTCTGATTTTTTTCACATATATTCCTGTTTATCTAATTCAATTCTATTGATTTTAGTCTCATCTGATCAAATAATCATTTTTCAGTTCCCCACAGTTCAGTATTGGCATTTGAAAGCAAAGATTAATCTTTTTTTCTCTTTATTACAGCCTTTAAAAAGGCCTCTTTAATAATATTCCTGACTGTTTGTGGGCAGACAGGAGTTCTAATAATTAAATTAATAAACTGAGTGGCCTAAACTGCAATGCCAGCCTTTCCAGTAAGAATTTGCTAAATAATAGCATATTTATTGGTAAAAAAGAGTCTGGAAAAATAACCACCACTATTATGGTTCTAATGTTGTACAATGTGCAAATAAGGATAAACCCTAATCAAGGGCTAAATGGTGTTGATGTCAATGTGATGAGATATAAGCAAAAGAGTTTTATATAAGTGAACACTATACTAGATAATACAAGTACTTAAGACTAGGGCTTGAAATGTGCTAAGGCTACAGTATTTATACAGTACAGAAAGGTGCACAGACCAAGACCCTGATGGCAATTCTCCCACAGACCCTAAGGCACCATCAAATGGAAAAGAAGACATTGTGAGAATAGCCAATGGCTGAAAAGGAGCAATGCTTTTGAAATAGAAGAAAACAGAAATGAAATGCAGGCTGAAGACATAAGGCTAACCCTATGCCCCAGATCTAGACCTGTCATGTGACCCATCACATGCCTAGATAAGATAAAAGATAAGATAATCACATGGTAAAGATAAGATAAGATCACATGATTAAAATTTGAAAAAAGTAAACTATAATAGCTACAATGATTTTCTTATTCTGATTGGACATTCTAAAGAACTCTAGCCACAGTAGACTTTTCTAGACCAGTTTGGAATGCATTTTTCTACCAGAAAAGCAAGAAAAATAATATTGTCTCTTTAAATAGCAGAAAAATATTTTATAATAGAAATAAGGGAATTTATTGGTGATGGCAGGGTTTATATATGCAGTAGACTAATTAGTGACATAATAATGACATAATATAATAGTTATCTAAGATATGAAATAATCTTATAGTATTCCAGAATTGTTAAACTCTTAAATCAAATGCAGATATACAGTAGAAACTTCTACCCTTATCTATTTTATGAATAGAATCCTTATTCCTAGAGATTGGATGTCAGGTTCAAGTGCCTTGGTAGGGGATGAACCTAAGAGGAGTACACAACTCCAGAGACTCCAGAGAAGTCCAGAGATTGTTTGAAAAAGTTTGAAAAGGATTTTATTGGTTAAATGGAACTTGGCTTTATCTTATGTTATGCACTCTTGCACTTTGCAGTATCCTGATTTATGGAGGGGTTGGAGGTAAGGGAGAGAGCAGTCTCAGCACTTAACAGGAGGGACAGGCAAGACAAGAAGCATTAAGCCTAGTTATAATAAGAGTGGATCCTTTAGAATTTTCTTAGAGATATTGTCCAGAATCAGAGGTTGAGTTAGGTAGCTTAATTAGAGTAAGAATGAGATCAAGATGGGGTTTCTTGTTGATATTCATACTTAGATATAGGATACAGGACTACAATACTTATACCTTGAAGGAGAAGAAGATCTAAAGGAGGAAGAGAGATATGAAGGGAGTTGTCTCAGAAGCAAAGGCAGGTACCAATGCAAACCTGGATATGAATGGAGATATCAAAGAAGATAACATCAAATAATGTCAGTCTGAAACTAAGAAATAATAGAAAGAGGTAAGGGGAAACAAGAAACAGGAACAGTGATAGTAATGGTAACTGGAAGTGGTACAAGGTACAGAGTTATGGTGGAGTGATCTGGAGAAAATGAAGTGAAAACTAAGGTAGTACATATAGAAAGTAGAAATAGGACTAGAACCAGAATTAGAGCAGAAGGAACTGGAGGACCAGAGGAACTGTTAAAACATATACTGAGTATGAATAAACTGTTAAAAACATATATCAATCTCCTTCCTTAGAGAAGGTCTTAACTCCAGAGACTCTGAAAATATTCAAAGGCATTTGAAGGGATTTGGAAAGAGTTTTGTTGGTTAAACAGGACTTGGCTTTACCTTATATGGTGTACTCTTGCACTTTCCAGTGTCCTGATTATATAAATGTCAGAGGTGGGGAAGAAGGCTGTCTTGGCACTCAACAAGAGAGATAGGCAAGATAAGAAGAGTCAAGCCTAGTCATGGAGATGGGGCCTTATGATTCCTTCAAGGATATTACTTGGCCCTGAAGGTGCTCCAGAGTAACCCAGAGGGTCAGAGTGAACCCAAGGACTCAATCAGAGTGAGAATGATGACAAGAGGGTATTTATATTGATATTTACACTGAGGTACAAGATACAAAACTACAGTACTTATACCTCAGAGAGGCAGAACTATCTAGGAGTATAGCAAAGTGAGACAGATGCAAACTCAGAAGTGAAGCAGATGTCTAAATATCTAAGAAACAAATGGAGATGTCAAGGAAGACAATATCCAATCATGTCAGACTGAAACTGAGAAGTGACAGGATGAAGTGAGGGAAAACATGGAACAGGAATGGAACAGGAATAGTAACAATAATAGTAACAGTAACTGAGAGTGGGAACAGTAACAGAGTTATACTGGAATGGTCTAGAGATGATGAAATAAAACTGAGGTAGTATGTAACTGGAACAGAGATGGAACTAGAAATGGAATAAGGCAGAGTGGGAGCCAGGGGAGCATATTAATGGAAGGTAGGAAGTGTATATGCATAGTTGGTGTGGAATGGAAAGGTAATGGAGGGCCAGAGTTGCCTGGAGGTGAGTCAGAGGGCTAGATTGGCTTACTGGGTGCAGGGATCAGTTGTAAACCAGGTCAGAATTGGATTGGAACTAGATTGAAGGTATGGAATATAACAGAAACCTGTACTAATGGCAGGGTAAAAAGCATATGAGCATTACTAGGGTGGAATAGAGTAATGATAGAGTGCTGGAGTTGCATGGAGGGGAGTTAGAGGGCTAGTGTAGCTTACTGGGTGTGAGAACCAGGCATAAGCTGGGTTGGAATTGGATCAGAGGTATGGGATATAATGAGAATTTAATATATCTACTAGAAATTTAAAGTCAAAAAACTATTTCAATGAGTTGTTATTTTGATATGGCTGCCATTTCATCAACATATAATCAAATGCTCTGATTAATGGACTGATAGAAAGCCAGGAGTAAGTGCTTCATTTTATATACAGTGGCTCAAAAAACTGTCCCAATGTTTGCATGTTTTGCACTAAATGCAATGGCCATTAATAACTACTAATTATTATGCTAGGCTATAAGTGTATGAAATGTAGTACTTGCTCTTGGCTTTCTATTGGTCCAATGATCAAAGCACTTGGTTATGTTTTGGTAACATGGCAACCATATCAAAATCACAACTCATTGGGACAGTTTTTTGACTTTGAATTCCCATTACATATATTGGACCCTGAAGTGCCATAAGACAATTATATATCTTAGGCAAGTAATATATTATGTTACTCTTATGTCACTAATTAGCCTGCAGCATATATAAACCCTACCATTACAAATAAATTCCCTTATCTTCATCATAAAGCATATTTCTGCTGCTCAAAGAGATAATATTATCTCTCTTGCCTCTCTTGATCTTTTCTGTAGGAAAATTGCTTCTCAAACTGGCCAAGGGAAGTCTAGTGTGGCTAGGATCCTTTAGGAAATCCAACCAGAGAAGGAAAATCATTATGGTGGTCATTCTTTAAAACTTTCTCCTATTAACAAGTATGATATTGTTCAACAAATTCTTACTGGAAAGGCCAGTAATACAGTTTAGGCCATTCATTTCATCAATTATTTTGTCAGCACTCCTGTCTGTCTACAAACAGCCAGGAATACCCTCAAGAAAGCATCTCTAAAAGCTGTGGTGAAGAAGAAAAAACCTCTTTTTTCTGCTATTTATAGAAAAAGCAGGTTGGACTTTGCTCTGAAGTACCAGCATTGGACTGTGGAGAACTAGAAGAGGGTAATTTGGTCAGATGAGACTAAAATCAATAGAATTGGATCAGATGAACAAGAATATGTGTGGAAAAAGAAAAAAGAGGGAATAAGTTCTAAGAAGATCAAAGGTATAGTCAAGTTTGAAGAAGGATCACTCATGGTATGGGGCTATATTGAATAAAATGGTGTGGGAGTTTTGAGTGAGGTTGAGAAAAGGATGGATGCTAAATAGTATGTGGCAATTTTGAAGAAAGAATTGTTGTAGAGCATAAAGAATTCTGGAATTTCTTCAGATGAAATCATCTTTTAGCAAGATAATAATCCCAAGCATATCTCTAGAAGAGCTCAAATCTGGTTTAAGGAGCAGGATATCAAGCTTCTGAATTGGCCTGCTTAATCTCCAGACCTTAATTCTATTGAACACACTTGAGATTATTTAAAAAGATATCTTTCAGATTATAAGAGAGTACTTACAGGAGTTCATCAATTATGGGATAGGGTGATGGTAGAGTGGAAAAGTGTTTCTGTGAAGGAGTGTAAAAATGAATATAAAGCATGCCTAGAAGAATTCAAGCAGTTATCAAGGCCAAGGAAGGTTATATTAGGTATTAAATACCATATTCTATTTAAAGTCAAAAAACTATTCCAATGAGTTGTGATTTTGATATGGTTTCCATGTTACCAAAACATAACCAAATGCTTTGATCATTGGACCAATAGAAAGCCAATAGCAAGTACTGCATTTCATACACTTATAGCCTAGTATAATAGTTAGTAGTTATTAATAGCTATTGCATTTAGTGCAAAACATGCAAATATTGGGACAGTTTTTTGAGCCACTGTATAAGGGCAAGGGTGGCAAGCTGAATTTTCCCAGTCTTGCTCACTTGAGCTCTGGTTTAGTTCTCTTGTCCTGAGATCTTGTACCTTTTCCAGTCTCTGAAACATATCTTTTGCTTTTTCAAGTAATTTAATAGTTCATTAGTGGCTACTGGGCTTATCATATTCTTTTGCCTAGTTCCTGGCCATTAGCACAAAAGCCAGATAGGAGTAGTAGAAGAAGCACCTCCCAAGAAAAAGAATCCTAACTTAGAGTTAGAAGTAGTTCAGAAGGCTTAGTTATTTTTTCAATAAGTATTATGCACTAACACTACTTAGCTAAGGGTTATTTTTTATTTTTACCCTAATCTAAGTATTATTTCCTATTTAGATCTCTTTAGCCCCTCTTGCTTCTTTTATCTTATCTTATCTTATCTTATCTCCTTCTATCTTATCATGGTTTTATGTCATGTATTCAGATCTAGCCTGGTCTAGTTTTTCACCTCATTGTAGCATAGCCTTTTATGATGTCATGGCCTATTCCTCTAATGTCATACCTTATTGCTATCTTGCTTTTTTTTTACTCTTTACTTCTTATCTGTATTATTGTCATATCCTATGCCAATGGATCAACTCCACTATGTCTCTGGTGCAACTCTGGTTGCTTTCATGCTTTAAGCTACATATTTTCTGGTTCCCTTTACCTCTGTCCTTTCCTACCTAATGTTGATTACAACCTTACCCATGCTAACTTTATACCATTCTGATACAACTCCATAGTTTCTCTAATCTTACTTCCTGTTCCTGTTTCTTTCTGCCTTGCCTCTTCCTGTTATTATTTAGTTTTCAGTTTGACATTATTTGACATTGTCTCCTCTAATATCTCCATTCATATCCAGGATACATTGGCATCTGCTTTACTTATGAGACAACTTCTTTCATATCTTCAATTCCTCCTTAGATAATCTGCCTCTCTGAGGTATAAGTACTATAGCTCTGTATCTTGTACCTCAGTTTGAATATTGACCATAACACAATGTTATGATCCTTCTTGACCCCCTCCTGCTTTACAACTTGATGTTATACTCTATACTAAGTCTCACAACTTACTTTATAATTTAACATCATACCTTTTGGTGGAAAAGCCCTATGGCCTATCCCAGACCTCCTACAGCTTCTGACCCCTCTGTAAATCAGGGCACCTGGTACTAGCATAAGGACACACCACATAAGATGAAGCCAAGCCCTGTTCACTTTAGAGTTATCCAGAGTAACTCTGGAGTACATTGCAGTTTTATAACAGTATATTCAAACTCCTGCTTGTGCTGGTACTGCTATCATGTCTATCCATGTAACTAGAGCTTGCTCTTGTGCTGTCCTTGATCAGTTCAAGAGTTTCTCTGCTCACTGCACCCCAGGCTTAGCCTCATAGGCTCCTGCTCCCTTTCACTTTTTTACATCTATTGCTCCAGTTGACAAAGCCCCTGATGGTTCTCAGATTCCCCAATCTCCCCACACCCCTGACAACCATAGTGCCCATCCAGGAGTACCAGATGACCCCAGAGATGACTTTTTCAATAGATATTCTGATATTCTGGAGAATAACCCCAAATCTTTTCCAGATCCAGATCCTATTCCCATTTACCATGATACTATCACTGATCTCACCAGTGCCATTTGCAGGTTAGCTTGCTCCTTCCATTATATCCCTGAAACCTTGCAGCATACCAAAGTACATGAACTGGACCAGTTTGATGGAACTGATTTCTGGAAGCTCCGCATTTTTCTGGTTTAATGCAAGTTAAACTTCCAGGATCATCCCAAAGCCTTTGCCAATGACCAAGCCAAGGTTACTTATGCTCAGTCCTACCTTAAGAGCATGGCATTGGAATGATTCAAATCTGACCTTCTTCTTATTAAAGATCCTAACCTCTATCCCTTATAAATGGACAATTATAAGGAGTTTATTCAGAAACTCTGGACTAACTTCAGATTCCATGACCTGGTTGGAGATGCAGAGCACCAGCTAGACCAGTTGACTATGAAAGATGGTTAATGAATCAACAAATATGTAGTTGAGTTTAACAGAATTGCATCTCAAGTCCAGGGTTACAGAGAAGGTGCCTCCTGCCACTACTTCTATAATGGTCTCCCAGACCACATCAAAGATGACCTTTTCCATGTTAGCAAGTCCCTGACCCTTATTGAGCTGCACCAGCTTGCTCAGACCATTGATACTTGTTACTGGAAGTGTAAATCTGAAATTAGCCAACAAGAAAAGTTATTTCACCTGTTTAAATCATCTGACAAACCCTCTGCACCCTCTGCTTCAACCTTCAGTACTAAGAAGTCAAAGAACAAGTTAGCTAGTTGTTACATCCTGTGCCAACAGGTCAACTCTGCTATGTTTCCAATGCAACTCTGGTTGTTTTTATGCTTTAAGCTGCATGTTTCCTAGTTTCCTTTACCTCTGTCTTTTTCTACCTGATGAATGAGTACAACTTTACCTATGCTAACTTCATACCATTCTGATACAACTCCAACCTCACTTTTTGTTCCTGTTCCTTTGTGCCATGCTTCTCCCTGTCATTACTTAGTTTCAGTTTGACATTATTCAACATTGTCTCCTCTGACATCTCCATCTGTATCCAGGATGCATTGGCACCTGCTTCACTTAAGAGACAACTCCTTTTATATTTCCATTTCCTCCTTAGATAATCTGCCTCTCTGAGGTATAAGTACTGGAGTTCTGTATCTTGTACTTCAGTTTGAATATCAACCATAATATGATGTTATGATCCCCCCCAGACCCCTCCATAAATCAGGGCACTCAGTACTAGCATAAGGGTGCACCACATAAGGTGAAGCCAAGCCCTGTCCACCCCAGAGTTATCCAGAGTACCCCTGGAGTATGTCAAAATGATTATAACACTAGTTTCTCCAGCTTCTCCAAGTTGTTCATTCCTCAGAAGCAAGACTTATTGTTCAAGCTTGGTAAGAATAGTAAGCTCACTGCTGAAGAATGCAAGCATCAACTTGAGAATCACCTCTGTTTGTTCTGTGGTATTGCTGGGCATATAGCAAAGGACTGCCCCAAGTCTTCCTTCAAGATAGCCAAAGCTCATGCTACAAAGACCTTCACTTTGGAAACCAAACCAGAGGCCTTTGCCTCAGAGGTGAAAAAATAGTCTGCAGCCTTCATGACTCCACACAGGCTGGAGGTTAGACTTAATGCATGCATTTTTTTAGATAATGCTTCACTTATATCTCTTGTTACTCTTGTTTCTCACAAAATTCCTCTATTTCCCACTCTAATTGACTTTGGTTCTTCAGATTGCTTTGTAGATATCAAGTTAGTCAGTACCTACAACCTTCTGATTTACTCTGTTCCTTCATTGCAGCTCCAACTTTTTAATGGCAGTTTTAAATCTATAATTATAAATGCCATTGATCTTTCTGTTTGCTTTGAAATCAGTGATATTACTCCAATGACATTTTATGTCACTCTGTTGGATGAATCTAGTTCTCTTGTTCTAGAACACAACTGGCTTGCCCACCACAATCTGTTGATTAACTGGGTATCAAGTCATATCTCATTCCAATCATCTGAATCAAACATGCCAATACTCCTGAGCTTACCTCCACAGCTTCCAGTCTCTTTGACCCAAGCTGACTCCAAATCTGATTCACTGCATTTCTCTGACCCCAGACCTCTGTTAATTGAGCTACTCAGCTACTCAGCATTCACATGTGCCTGTAGCATTGATGGCTTAGTCCTATTCTATCTGCAACTGCAACTTCTGGAGAGTCATTTCTGATCTGCTTCCATTGCCCCTTCTCCAGCCAATCTTTCTAGTGTCCCCCAGGAATACCACAACTTTGCCAATGTGTTTAGCAAAAGCAAGGCATCTACCCTTGCTCCCCATCACAAGTTTGATCTGAAGATCAATCTGGAAAAAGGCACCTCTTCACCTATCAGCACCACCTATTCTCTGTCACCCTCTGAGCTTGAAGCACTCAGAACTTTCCTAAATGAACATCTTGCTACCAGCTTCATCTAACTCTCTGCATCCACTCATGCTACCCCTGTCCTTTTTATTCAGAAGAAGGACAGATCCCTCTGGTTGTGTGTAGATTTCTGAGAACTCAACAGGATCATGAAGAAAGATCACTACCTCCTTCTGTGCATATCCTGAAGTACAAGCAGATGTGCTAAACTACTTCTAATTCTAATCTAAGAGCTTCTTGGTAAGTGTTTTCTTCTACTAAAGGGCTTTTGTGCTAGTGGCCCCTAACTAGGCAATGGATGTGATAATAAGCCAAGCTATACACCACTTGTAAAAGCAGAGAGGCATTGTCAATGATGATCTATGAAAGGAATGTTCTCTCAAATGCTAGACTAAACCAGAGCTCAAGTGAGCAAGACTGGAGATCCAGTCCTGCCTACCTTGCCCCTTATATATTGCCAGAGGGGACTACTTACTAAGTACAGGACTACCTAATAAGGGAGATAACCCTGAACTCTATAGATAAGGAAAAATGAAAGCATGGAGCAGAGATTAAAGAATGCCAGCAAAGGGCAGGTGCAGATATGAAGAAATAAAAGAGAAAACTAAGAATGGAATGCAGGGTCAGAGGTGCTTGCACCATGAGAATGGGGATCTCTGCCACAGATGCTCTGATTGCAATTTATACTAGGTGTGACAATGTCCACTATATGAGTAATGTATCCTATAACATTTATATATTAGTAGAATCAGTAGATCTTGAAGTATGTGCAGTTTATGCTAATAAGTGATTATATAGTGGCTTAAAAAACTGTCCCAATGTTTGCATGTTTTGCACTAAATGCAATGGCTATCAATAACTACTAATTATCATGCTAGGCTATGAGTGTATGAAATGCAGTACTTGCTCTTGGGTTTTTATTGGTCCAATGATCAAAGAGATTCAGATCCAGATGAGATTCAGATAAGATTCATGGAGATAATAGATGAGGGCAGTTCCAAGGAAGATCCCAGGAAGATCCATGTCAAGTGACTTATGGTCACATGACCACTGCTAAAGGAAAGAAATAATAAATACTCTTAGAGGAACTAGATCATAAACTAGGGTTAAGCTGAATTTGGGGTTCTGTTATAGAATTATGACATACTCTGGGAGTACTCTGGATAACTCCAGAGTAGATGGGGCTTGGCTTCACCTTATGTGGTGCACTCTTATGCTAGTACCAGGTGCCCCAATTTACAGAGGGGTTAGAAACTATCAGAGGTCCAGGATAGGCTGTAGGGCTTTTTTCAACAAGAGATACAATATCAAGTCATGGAGTAAGTCATGAGACTTAGTGTAGGGTATGACATCAAGTCATGAGGCAGGAGGGGGTCTAAGGGAATTATAATATTGTGTTATGGTTGATATTCAAACTAAAGTACAAAATACAGAGCTACAGTACTTATACCTCAGAAAGGCAGATTATCTAAGGAGGGAATGGAGATATGAAAGGAGTTGTCTCATAAGTGAAGCAGGTACCAATGCATCCTGGATACAAATGGATAATAATGTCAAACTAAAACTAAATAATAACAGGGAGAAGTGAGGCAGAAAGAAACAGGAACAGGAAGTGAGATTAAAGGAACTATGAAGTTGTATCAGAATGGCATGGAATTAGCATAGGTAAAGTTGTAACCAGTCATTAGGTAGGAAAAGACAGAGGTAAAAGGAACTAGAAAATATGCAGCTTAAAGTGTGAAAGCAATCAGAGTTGCACTGAAGACATAGTGGAGTTAATCCATTGGCATAGGATATGACAGGTTCCTTGTGCATGATCACATAATGTCACATGACTGGTTCTAGTGCAGGAGTGTCACTTCATAACATATCCAATCTCCTTAACACTTCAAGCTGGATGACCATCTATATCAAGCTTGACCTTAGGCATGCTTATTATTTAGTTCACATTGCTGAGGGTGACAAGTGGAAAACCTCCTTCCATATGTGCTATGGCTTGTATGAGTGGCTTGTCATGCCATTTGGGCTCATCAATTCTCCTGTAGCTTTCCAGTGGTTTGTCAATTCTATCTTTGCTGATCTTCTTGATGTTTCCATAATTATTTACTTGAACAATATTCTTATTTTTTCTGCTGACTGGACAGCTCACACTAAGCATGTCTGTGAAGTCCTCCAGCACCTCTGGAAACATGGCCTCTTTGCCAAACCTAAGAAATGCAAATTCCATACCAATTTCACAGAGTACCTCTTACTCTTGGGACTCTCTATGTCCCCTGACAAGATCCAGACCATCCTGGATTGGCCTGAGCCTCATAAAGTTCATGACATTCAGTCTTTTCTCAGTTTTGTCAATTTCTACCACTATTTCATCCAGGGTTACTCTAACATTGTTGTTTCCCTGACTTATCTTACCTGCAAGTCCGCTCATTGGGATTTCAACACTTCTTGTCACATTGCTTTCCAGCATCTCAAGGATGCTTTTACTTCTGCCCCTATTCTAACCCATTGGGTCCCTAATGCTCCTCTCATTGTTGAAACTGATACTTTTAACTACATGATCACTGGAATCCTTTTACTCCAGTGTCTGGACAATGAGGTCCACCCTGTCACTTTCTATTCATGTACTCTCATCACACCAGAACTTAACTACAATACCCATGATAAGGAGCTTCTAGCTATTTTCACTGCATTCAAGACCTGGCATCATTACCTTGAAGGTTCTGGTACTCTAGTCAACATTGTCACCAATCACAAGAACCTGGAATACTTTGCTACACCCAAGCTTCTGACTTGCCAGCAAGCCTGGTGGTCAGTGTTTTTTTCTCAGTTTAATCTGATTATCTGCTTCTGCCCAGGTTATTTGGGTGCTAAGCCTGATGTCTTGACTAGATGATGGGACATCTATTCCAAAGAGGAAAATAGTGACTATGCCCATGTCAATCCACACAACTTCTGTCCCATGTTTACACAGGAGCAACTTGCTGCATTCTTCTGGGCTTCCTCTCTAGCATCTCCAGTTTTCCAGTCCACTTCCCTCTTTGACTTCAAAACCCTCCATTGTGACATCCTCTCAGTACTCTCTTCTGATTCCACCACCTCTACCCACTTGTCCAGCACCCCCTTGCCTAACTCTCATTGGTCAAAGGACCCAGAAGGCTTTATGCATCTGGACAACCACATTTATGTCCCTGATTCCTCTGACCTCTGCCTTTGGGTACTCCATTACAAGCATGACCACCCCTTATCTGGACACTTTGGACAGAATCAGACACTGGAGCTCATCTGCCAAGAATATACCTGGCTTGGTATTTGAGCATTCATCAAAGAGTAAATTTCTTTATGTATAGCTTGCACCCATGCCAAGGTACCCCATCACAAACCCTATGATTTCCTCAAGCAGCTCCCCATCCCAGAAAAGCCATGGAATTCCATCTCTATGAATTTTATCAAACAACTCCTGGCTTTCTCTGGTTACTCCACCATTCTCATTATTGTAAATTGTCTATCAAAGCAGTGCATCTTCATCCCTACAGACAATAAGGTGATCTCCTCAGAGCTTGCTAAACTCTTCTTACTCCATGTTTTCTTCAAACATGGAGTTCCCTCCCATATCATCTCTGATTGTGGTTCCAAGTTTTTTTTCCATTTTTTTTATTCCCTGGGTCAAGCCCTCAACATCTGCCTCCACTTCACCTCTGGGTATCATCCAGAAGGTAATGGTCAAACTGAGTGAATGAACCAAACCCTGGGGCAGTATCTATGCATTTATTGCAACTATCAGCAGGACAACTGGTTCAGACTCCTGCCTCTTGTGGAGTTTGCTTATAACAATGCCCCTAATGCTACCACAGGTGTTTTCCCTTTCTTCACTAACAAGGGTTACCATTCAAACATCTCCATTCACCTAGAACATGACCTCACCTCTAATCAAGCTTGAAAATACACCATTGACCTTGACATACTCCATGCCTTCCTTTATAAGGAAATAGCTGCCACCCAAGTCAGATATCAAGGATCCACAGATGTCCAATGATCTCTGACACTGGAATTTAAAGTAGGTAACCAGGTATTCATCAAGGCTAAGTACTTTAGGACTACATGGCCATTTAAGAAACTCATTGAAAAGAACTTCAGTCCTTATTCCATTATCACTCAGGCAGGCTTGCTGTCCTTTATACTCTGCCTTTCAGAGAACATGAAGTTCACTTATCTAGTCTTCTGGTCTCTTAACTCAAACCCTCTGTCCACAATGTGATCCCTAATTGCATGCAATTATCTCCACCATCAGTTGAGATCAATGGTGAACCAGAGTTTGAGATCTCTGAAATCCTAGATTCAAAGATAAATCATAGGTGAGGGAACTGCAAATTACTATATTTGGTTAAGTGGTTAGGTTATAAGGGTACTAATGAGGAGACCTCATGGCTCCTTGCCACTGAATTAGGTTATACTTTAGAGATTGTTGAGAAGTTTCATCTCCATTATCTGGACAAGCCTGGGCCATCTTATGATTAACCAACTAAATAGTGAATCTAGTAATCTAGTTACAAGATCCCATATCTACTCAAAGATTGCCTTTTTGACCTTCTTGTTTCCATTATCTATCATGGAAATTCTGCCAATTTCTGCACAAAGCTCTAACAGCTCTGCTGCTACCTCATCAATTTCTCTGTCCTTGCCTCCCAAACTTCCGGCATCTCCAGTCTCTGCCACCCATGCCTTTCCCAATACATCAACCAGCTGCCCTAGCAGCTGGTTCTTGCACTTCACCTTCTGCTATACCTTTTCACCCATCTTCCTTCTTAATGCCTCCATAAGACAACAGTCCTTGGCCATCTGCCAAAGACCCTCCTCTGTCTTCTTTGAGTCTGTCCTGCTACTGGGCACCCCTTTCTCTACCATCTTCCATTGCTACTTCCTCTCTGGCTTCTTCTGGCTAGGGTGATCACACCTTATCTTTGCATTTATATAGGCAAGGCAAGATATCAACTTGCCTGGACTCACCTTGCACTCCAGTCCCCAGTTATTGCATAACTGGTACCCCAGTCCCTTCTCCACTCTTCTCTTGCCATTGCTGCTACTTGACCCCACCTGGGCTTGGCAAAGTTCCTCCACCTACACCAGGTTTGAGTATTAGGCCTTGACTGCATTTCTGGTACTTACCCATTTCTGGACCACCTCCACTGCCTTCTGCACCTCCTCTGCTTTCTTTCAAGTCTCCTTCTCTCTCCTCACCTTTCCTCACTGCTTCTGCTTGGCATACTTTGCATTACCAAGCTCCTCTTCATTGTTAGTGTGCTCCTCAAGGCACTCATCAGACCAGGTGTGAATATTGGCAAATGAAGACATAATGAGAGGAACTTGTGTGAAAGTTTCTGGGGTGGTATTTACTTTTATGGATTTCTGGCCAGCTAAACTCTGATGCCTGCTCTGCTCACTTATTAATTGAGAGCACATGCTTAATAGCCTTTAGGGGTTTAGGCCTTAAGAGGGAAATACTGTCATATTCCATACCAATGAATCAACTCTGCTATATCTCCAGTATAACTCTAATTACTTTCATGCTTTAAGCTGTGTATTTCCTGGTTCCCTTTACCTCTGTCCTTTCCTACCTAATGTTGATTACAACTTTATCTATGCTAACTCTGTACCATTCCAATACAACTCTGTAGTTTCTCTGATTTCACTTCCTATTCCTGTTTCTTTCTGCCTTGCCTTTTTCTGTCATCATTTAGTTTTCAGTTTGACATTATTTGATGTTGTCTTCTCTGACATCTCCATTCATATCCAGGATGCATTGGCACCTGCTTCACTTATAAGACAACTCCTTTCATATCTCCATTCTCTCCTTAGATAATCTGCCTCTCTGAGGTATAAGTACTGTAGCTCTGTATCTTGTACCTCAGTTTGAATATCAACCATAAAATAATGTCATGATTCTTCTTGATTCCCTCCTGCTTCACAACTTGACATTGTACTCTACACTAAGTCTCACAACTTACTTTATGACTTGATATTGTACTTCTTGGTGGAAAAGCCCTATAGCCTATCCCAGACCTCTGACAGCTTCTGACCCCTCTGTAAATTGGGGCATCTAGTACTAGCATAAGGGCATACCACATAAGGTAAAGCCAAGCCCTATCCACTCTAAAGTTATCTGGAGTAACCCCAGAGTATGTTGTAGTTTTATAACAGTTATGGTGGGTAGATGAAGTACATGAATAACTCCTAGACAAGGGCTATAATGTTGAAGTTGAAGTAAGGAAATGAAAGCAAGAGTAGTAAATTGAGTGAACATTGTATTAGATGATACAAGTGCTCAAGACTGGGGTCTTGAGACACTAAAGCTATAATATTTATACTATATAGAAGTATGCACAGACCAGGATCCTGATGGGAATTCTTCCATAGACCCTTAGATACCATCAAATGAAAGAGAAGCATCTGTGAGAATAGCCAATGGCTGAAAAGAAGTGGGGCTTCTAAAATGGAAGAAAAGCAGAGAATAATGGAAATGAAAAGCAGGCTAAAGACATAAGGCTAACCCTATGCCCTGGGTCTAGACCTATCATGTGACCTGTCACATGCCTAGATAAGATAAAAGATTAGATAACCATGTGTCAAAGATAAGATAAAGTTATGTAATCAAGTTTGAAAAATTGTACTATAATACTACTTTCTTTTTAGATCTCAGATTCCAGATAAGACAGTGTTAATGGTGTGGCTTCAGTAAAACTTTCATAAGGTCTAAACAGTGAATGGAAATGTAAAATCCCCAGAGAGTGAAGTTGGCAAGATATAAAAGAATGAAGTTTGTGGAATTCATTGATGAGATTAGGAGAATTGGCTAAATCATCTTTTGATTGCCATATGCAGTTATTTTCTCCATAACCTGCCCAATGAATCAAATATTCAAGTTTTCCTTTATGTAACCTTGAATCTACAATATGATTAACTTCATATTCTTCATAACCTTTATCAGTAACCACAATGGGGTCAGATATAAGAATATCTTGTCCCTATAATGATGGTAAATATGGTTTAATGCATGAAATATTGACAGTAGAATGAATGCACATTGTTTTTGGAAGTTTAAGATATACTGCATGGGAAATAACTTCCAAATTTTCAAAAGGACCAATCCACTTTTTTGATAATTTCTTCAATGGATATAGAAGTGTGAGTTTCTTGGTAGACAACAACACTAGCTGGCCTTTTTGATACTGAGGCATATTGGCTGTGTTTTGTTTTTCCATACATTGTCTTGTTTTGTCCAAGGCCTTTTTAACTTCCTTGAATGATTTGAACATGTTATAAAGAAATGTGGATGAGGGAATGGGATGAGGAGAAGCTTCAAAACCCAATCTCAGATAATAGATCTTGGTGACTTTGAAAGAAGTGGTCTGTGTGGATGTAAAATATAAATTATTGTAATTATATTCTGTGATTTTAATCCAATCAGCCCAAGTTTCCTGTCTTTTGGCAATGAAGCTGCATAAATATTGTTCTAGTTCCCTATTGATCTGTTCTGTTTGACCATCCATTTGGGGGTGATAAGCTGTAGAGATCTTTTGCCTGATTTGTAGTATTTCATTGAGCTGTCTGGTGAATTCCAAGATGAATTGGGATTTATAATCTGAGACTATAGTAAAAGGGAGATCATGTTGAGATCAAACATGATCTTTAAAAAGTTCTGCCATATAAAGAGAGGAAATGAAAGAAGAACAAGGAACAAATACAACTTCTTTTGAAAATCTGTCCACCACCACCATAATAGCATCAAATCCTTTGGATATAGGAAGTTCTGTAATAAAATCAACAGAAATATCTTCCCATGGAGCCAAAGCTATAGGAAGAGAATAAACCAGTAAAATGGTTTTTGACCTCTTAGATATAGCAGATATAAAACAATGTGAAACAAAAGAGAATGGAATAGATTTAAAGCTTGGATACAAAGTGAAGCTGGTATGAAGATTTGATTTTTTTGTTTAAATAAACCTTGTTTTCTGTACTATAACATCAATGGAGAGAAAGGTAAAGGTTCATTGATGCTTGTTGAACTTGCATATAAAAAGAAGAAGAAAAAGAAACAGTGTGAATAAAAAGGGAAGGTGGAAATATAAGGACTTGCTTATTTGGGTTTGGTTTGCCATCAAAATAATCCTGTTATTGAGACAATATGTTAGCTTTTCCATTAATTGTGAAGCACCTTCTTGGTGCTGAACTGCTTGCTAACTCTAATCTAAGAGCTTCTTGGTAAATGTCTTCTACTACTAAGGGCTTTTGTGCTAGTGGCCCCAAACTAGGCAATGGATGTGATAGTGAGTTGAGCTAACTCTAAGATTAGTGAATCACTTATAAAAGAAAAGAGGAATAGGGAAATAATCTGTAAAAGAGGTGATCTCTTAGATATAATACTAAACCAGAGCTCAAGTAAGCAAGACTGGGGATCCAGTCCTGCCTACTGTTACAGTGTTGAATGTTATATGACTCATTCTAACTCCAAATGATCTGCCTTGAAAGGGTACATTAGTTTTGTTGTCAGATTCAGATTGAATAGAGTAAGAATAGTGTGAACTCAGGGTAGCAAAGCCTAAGGAGCCATAGCACAAGTGTCCAGAGATAACTCTTGTATTGGCAAGAGCTATCTAGGAGTAAATGATGTAATGGTAAGAACAACAAGTGGTTAAGGCTAGAGGCCTTGTACTATATCTTACTAGCTATTTATACCTATCCTAGATGAGCATGGACCATCTCTGAGGCATAGAGCAATATTAAATAGGGAATAGGGAATAGGGCATGCTGATTGAGAATATAATCAATGGGCCATGTGATAAAGGTGTGTATGAAGAGGCTATGTGAAATAGAAGTCAAGGATCTCAGGGTAAGCAGAGATTAAACCATGCCCTCAATTATAAGGCCAAGAAAATTCCATCTAGAGATCTGTTTCATTAAATTGAGATCCAGATTCATTAGAGATTAGATCAGAAGATGATCTGTCATCTAAAATGCTAGATTCAATTATAAGCTATACCTTTAATTCAAGGAGAAACTCTGAATAACAACTTAACCATATCCTAGGGTTTATTCTTGTTTGGCATAGGATTCTCATGATCACATGATGGTCACATAACTCTTGTATTGCAGTTGCAACACCTACTGTTATGGTCGGTCTTCCTACAAATCAGACAGTGATGTTGTCCTGATGTTCGGGCCAGTTATGGTTACTTCGGTTCAATAAGGTTGATGGCTCTAACCCTAAAGTAGGGGCTGGCTTGTCATTGTGGACGATGATGAGAATAAGAGAGAGACAACAATAAGAATGAGAGTCAAGCCAGGAGTTCGAGTAGCCACTTGATCTACGATTGCAGATAACTAGAGAGAAGATACAAGTGCTTAAGACTGAGGGTCTTGAGACAGAACGTACTACTGTATAAATACTGTCCCCAAATGCACATGGACCAAGTCCAGGGCACAGGGAATATCTAAATAAGGAAATGGGCATAGGGCGTGCTTACTATGAGTATGACCAAGCAGGCCATGCGGAAGAGGTGTGTATCAAGTGGAGGCGATGAGGAATGGAAGGGAAGGGTTCTATATTAAATAGCCGGTCAGGGACAATGGAGATTAAACCATGCCCTCAGCCATGAGGCCGAGGAGATCCCATCTAGAGTTCTGCCACGATCAGATCTGACCCTCTTCTGGATTGAGATCAGATTCATCGGAGATCCGATCGGGAGATGCAATCTGTCATCTGAGATGCTAGATCCAACCATAAGCTGTGCTCCAACCATACAGCAATAGAATATTAAATAGTGCTTAACCATAACCTAGGGTTTGTCCTTGTTTGGCAATGAAGTCCCACGATCACGTGCTTGTCAGGTGACTGCACGATAGCATTTGTAACACCTACCTTGCCCCTTATATATTACCAGAGGGGACTGCTTACTAAGTATAGTACTATCTAATAAGAAAGACAACTTTAAACTCTTTAGAAAAGAAAGAATGGAAGCATAAAGTGGATATTAAAAAGTATGGCAGGAGGCCATGCAGATGTGGAAGGAATGGAAGAAAAGTAATAGAATGAAAGTGTAGAGTCAGAGGTGCTTGTATCATGAGAATGGAGATTTCTGCCACAGATGAGATCCATAAAGATAATGTTATGGTGTCAATCTCTGAATGATCCATCCTAACTCTAAATGGTCTGCCTTGATGAGGTGCATCAGTTTCACTGTCAGATTCAGATTGAATAGAATAGAAATGATGTAGAGAACTCAGATTAGCAAGGCCTGAGGAGTCATTTCACTAGTTAGGAGAAAAAAGACTATATTGGAGGAGGTACTGTTTTAATATGAGGATAACAGGTGATTAAGGCTGGGGAGCCTTAACCAAGGAACTACCTACTATTTATACTATAGCCAATGGCATACAGATTACCTAGTCTCTCCAGCTTATTACCATAAATAGAAGTAGGGCATAGGGTGAGGGTAAAGGATTATGATCAATGGACCATGCAGATAAGGGGTATAGAATGGAGAGGCAGTGTGAAATGGAAGATAAGGATCTAGGATGAGTAAAGATTAAACCATATCCTCTATCATGAGGCTGAGGAAATCCCATCTAGAGATCTGCCACAGATCAGATCTAACCCTCATCTAGATCCAGATCCAGATTTATCAGAGATTCAATTGGGAAATGCTACTACCATCTGAGATACTAGATCCAACCATAAGCTGTGCCCAAATCCAAAGGAAAACTCTTAAGAACAACTTAACCATATCCTAGGGTTTATCCTTGTTTGGCAATAAAGTCTCATAGTCACATGCTTGTCATGTGACTCTTGTGCATCTAAATGTTATGTTCATAACAGATAAAATAAAAGGGCAGTTCCAGGAAAAATCCAGGAAAAATCCATGTCAGGTAACTTATGGTCACATAACCACTCCTGAGGGAAAAAAATAATAAATACTCTTAAAGAAACTAGATTACAGACTAGGATTAAGCCAAATTTGAGGTTTCTTGTGCACAATCACATGATGTCACATAACTGGTTCTAGTGCAGAAGTGTCACTTCATAACAAATTGTATCCAGTTTATAGACTAATTTAAAATTAAATTCAGCAAGCACTGCTTGTCACCTAGCCTGACAAGGAAAAAG
>JBBPKN010000042.1:0-101136 GCA_038089275.1 Pulveroboletus cf. rosaemariae
ATGTCGTTGTCCTGATCCCCTCCCCAGACCAATTCAACGTATCGAGGCTTGTCCTGAAAACATTAATCAGTATACCCTTATTCTCCGCGCTACCTCGGTTCATCATCGGCATGCGAGAAATGTATCAATACGACATCAGCCAACGCTGGCGGGGCATGGACAGTGCATTCGGTGTGTTGTCAAGACCCATCTTCGCTGAAAACGAGGCCGCATTCGAAGTTGCGCTCGTGGAGGTTATGCCGAGTACGGAGGCAGACGTAGACTACTCGGGGACAGTTTCGTCAGAAGTGGCCAAGGGTCGCTGCGCCGCTTGAGTATGGTCGGGGAGCTGAGGTTGACAGTCACGGCTAGGGCTAAGTGCTGGAAACGGAATGACAGGAGACGTAGTTTCTCTGGACGTGCTTCAGATATATGCTTGTTTGCCCCTACCTGTGTCTGGTTCTGTACAGACACGTTACTTCAAGAAGTAGATATGATAGTTCACGACGAGCGTTTGCTTGCGGTTTGTAGGTCGAGGTTGGACCTGATCGTCATCTGCGCAGCTGTCCATACCCTCCTGACAGAACGCAGCCATAGGGAATTCTTCCAGGATATCTCTACCCGAGTGCCCGAGGCTGTGGGCTCTGCATGATTTGGTCCAATGATGGTGGGGGTAGAACGGACTTGCCAATGCGGCCACTGTCGCGATCGCGTGTCATGGCCTTGCCCTTCGAGAATTACAGGGTCCTCACATAGCGAGACCTGCGGGTCGTGTAGCTGCGAGTACTGAATCCGCCCGTCGACCGACAGTCAGCGGGGGTTGCATCCTTGCCCGGTTTTACCGCGTACGTACATTACGTCTGTCGCGTTGTCGCCTCGTTACGGTGTCCTCGCACTGCCTCGTCAAAGAACAACAGCAACAAGATCACAATCACGGACCATTCCTCGACGGACTGGGAGTGCAGTTCGGTATCGCGCAGCAGCAGTGATCGCGTGTGCCGACACAGTCCATTCTTATGGCTCTGCTCTCTCACCGGTTGTCCTTCCTTACTTGAATGCCTCGGACTTTTCGTCTTCGCGCGTGTCTCGTTTGATTACCCCTGTGGCTTCCAGGTTATTCACCTCGACCCATAAAAGTCGCATGGCGTACTTGGTCCACTTCCAATTTCCACTCCCCGCCCCGCGGGCATGCCTTCGACCCTCAGGCGCTCTCGTCGCCGTGAGCTGGTCCTGACCCGTTCTTTCACGAAAGCCATTCAAGATAAGGTGCGGCTCGACGCGTGCGTGTAGGGCCTCTCTGCATCTCTGATCATTTCTGACTTGCACAAGACCCCGAGCAGATGGGAAGGAATGCAGATCGTTCTTTGCAGATCGAGTCAATGGTCACCCTTTCCTCGCCTCGACAGTCGAGGCGCCTGCTGCTTCCATGCCAACATCACGCCCGTCTATGATATTTGCCCTCTACCATTGTTCGAACCATCAACCACCTGTACACCCAGTCCACCGTCTCCCGCCTGAGCTGCTTGTCCATGTCTTCGCCCTAGGCTCTTTAGCTGACGTGATGTTTCCTATCCTCGTGTCTCACGTGTGTCACTCCTGGAGAGCCATCGTGTCCCATGCCCACTCGCTTTGGCGACGCATATCGCTTAACCCTGATTCTAATGTACACATGTGGAAAGAGCGCATTCGCCGTGCACGACACTGCACGCTCGATGTCGCACTCACGTCACATCCTCATTCAAGGGCTCTATATGATATAGATGTCGTGGCAATCCAGATGCACCTCCTTTCCCCACACTTTTCTGTCTTGCGATCGCTTGACATCTGGTTCGATTCATACGCTCCGTACTTGTGGAATGCATCACTTGGACCCTTTTGTCGATCAACTTCTTATCTTTGGGAGCATCGATCTCCCAATCACGGAGACCGACCTTTTAATAGCGCTGTTGAAGCTCCGAAACTCGAGTCCCTCACGCTTCGGTATCCTCAGAATGACGACGCCAAAGAATTCAGTCTCTTTGGTGGCTTTGCTCCGAGGCTCACCCGAGCCACGTTGGAGGGCGTGCGGCTGACGTGGCTCCCAGAGCTGTTTGGAAATCTTTCGTTCCTGGACTACACACACCATGGATTCAGTCATGGGCATGTGGCCGTCAATGAGGTTCTGTCAATGTTACAGATCTCCTCCCGACTCCGGGAGCTCAAACTGTGTATTTGTCACAAGAAGAAAGCATTCCAGATATTGCACCTCCAGAGCTCCCTGGCGGGTGATGATGATGATGTCGCTTTGCCTTTTCTGGAATCATTGTCACTTCGTGTCGACAATGGGGACTCGGATATCCCACCTGAACTCATCACCATACTTTCTCGACTATTCATCCCGGCAGCCAAGAATCTGCACTTGCAAGATGGCAGTGCTTCTATGCTCGGCTCCGCAAGTGGCCATTTTAGACCATTTGCTGCGTTGCCCATGTTTATCGACGTCGTATCGCGCAAGATTTTCTCGTGTAATTTAAAGGCGGAGGGTCGTTGGGCTGAGCCGTCGTCGCTGTTTGGACTTGCGGCACGTCTCCCATCACTTGAGTCCGTTCAGGCTGGTCATGTAGTAATTCCCATTGGGGTTGAGTTGAACATTCTATAGATGATGATCGTTGCATGTACTTGTTGTTCTTGGTGTATTTTGCTGCCCACGGATCTGCTGTAGTCCCACCAAACAGAAGATAGTCTGTTCTCTGGATCTCGTTGACCTTGGCTGTTAGTAGTGGCGCTGAAGAGTCAGTTATTTGTCTTGATGATATTGTCCGGCTCCCGACATTGGAACAGTGCCACCCAGCTGGGAGGCAGTGAGGTGTCGGGCTACGAGCTCGGACTTAATGACTGCCAAAGAGGCATACGACTGTATGACCTTGCAGCCCACCAGATCATCGACCGAGCTCAATCATAACCCACCGTGTGCATCCTTTATCTGTCTATACGCCCCTGTCTAATCGCCACACCTGTAGCTTGTATAATGGGCTTGTGCCCACGTGATTCTCGCCAGGTTCCTCTGTTTCGACAGCATAATAGTAACGTCTGTCCAACTTTCCTGACGCCTTGGAAGGGTGATGCCGTGCGCAACCCGCGACTATTCATGATTGGATGGCAGTCGTCGCATCACCGACCAGTTGATCGTGCACATCAAGATTTGAGCAGGAAGACGCGCCACAACCGATAAAAGCGAGCAATGTCGACATTGTCCTTCATATTCGAATACCCAGGTTTGTTGCGCTCGCGAACACGATCCAGCGTCACACGCCATCACCTGCACATGCGCTCGACGACGCACTCTGTCCTTCACCTCGGTCCAAAAAGGTTTATCAACTTGGAGACTTCCATATACTCCCTCAACTTTGCTGTCCGCGAACAGCCGGTCGTTGTACTCGATCGGTGTCAAATTTCCAGACAGGTAGTACGTCAACCGATTTCCACACGTAAGGGATTGATTCTTCTGTAGGGGTGCCGATGGATCAGCATAGAGTATCAGGATGCGAGAAAAAAAAGAGGGAATCTCACGTTTAGCATATAGAGCTATCCAAAGGCGATGAGTCCCCCCTTGTCCTCCAGTGTGCAATGCCGTCTCGCGGATATATCCACCGGTCGATATGGACACCCCCTCTTCACAGCCTTCGCCCCCACCCCCACTTCAAATCTCTCGCAAAAAAGTCATTGTCCCTATCTGGGCCCTGGGTAGCGTCCATGGTGCCAGACATGCGGGGCTCGATCACGTGGAGGTACGCCAACTTTGGGTGCTTGTCGCGTAGCGCGGTATGCAAACGCTGGCCGAGGGTCCGGCATCTTCATGTCCGAAAGCCATGAACATGAGTAAGAAGCGTGCAGATCAGGCGTAAAAGAATGACCTCACTTACCTCGGAAAATGCTCCAGGGACTGACACGAACACCGACCCGGACTTCGCCGACAGCGTCCACCATGGCATCGACGATCTCCCGACTCTGCCCCACCTGTCCGTGAGCTTATTGGACATCGTTTGAAAGAACTGATCTGGCAGGAAGCCGTCTGCGCCGTGTATCTCCACCCCGTCAACTCTAGTACTCTGTACGGTATTCCCAGTTTACCTTGGCGTATGCAGCGGTGTCATCGTTGATCTTGGCTTCTGTCAACAATCGCGGTGGATTCAGCCTGGGACAGATGATGAGCAGATGCACGATGAATGGGGATCCTGCGCCTGTAGTACATCCATATGGGCAGCAGGATCAAGAGCCCAAAGCTGGAGGGAGATGTATGACCTCTTGGCATGGACGGCGTCTGTGACCGGTGCGATCACAAGCACACCATGAGACGGGTTTCGGATGATCGATAGCGACGAAATGAAAATATAGGCGTACCTTTTTCCAACCTTCGATTTGTGCGTCAGTGCAAGTGCCTGGAACATGGGCATATCCTCCTGCATCATGGGAGATGAAGTTGCCCTCTGTGATGAACTGAGTCCCGTGTGTGGAACCACGGTGAGAATAGTAGGATGCCTGTTGTGGCCCTGGAGTATGGGAGGTATATGCTCAGAAACGCGTCACTGGGGCAGGAACTACACGGTCTTGAAGGGTCGTCTGGCCAACCCTAGTGAGCTTGAAAAGAGTGAGTGTCTGTTGTATGGAGGACATAGCTGATGCTGACTAGAGAAAGTGGTGCTGGGTGGAGAAGCTTTTGTGATAGTGAACTGCTCGACAGGTATAGCGGCCTACCTTATGGTCACAGAACCTGAGACCAACGGGATCCGGTACGTTGATGGGCAGGCCTTGTGACGTGTCGGGCCGGCACACCGCTGGTAGTAAGCCCCAAAGTGAGATTTATGAGGAAGATTCTCCGGAATCACGAGGTACCACCAAGTTATGTGATATCTGGTTGTCTCGACCTCGCAAGTTGGTCGGGCAGTTGGTCATTCCGGGGACGTCAGCATCCGTTCGTAACATGGTTGGAGATGACGTGAATAGACACCAGAATATCGGGATGTTCCCGAACATGTCAGATACTTGGTAGCCATCAAGTTCCCGCCTCAACAGGCTATTGAATCCTGGATGGCGAGTACGTTCAACTCGTGGACCCCGCACCTGGTAGCGTCACTTCACGTGTTGACCTATGAGGAACCTTGAGTGAACTCGGTGCCATCATAAGGACTGTAAAACCATTAACGATATGGCTACGGAAGGACGCGTGCGATCGGTGATTCATTGCCTTCTATCCTCGGGCTGAGCGCGGCGTTCCTATGAACGATCTGCGGGGGAGAAACTGGCTACATTCCAACGGTGTCCATGCAGTCATGTGCTTCATCTCCGTCCGAGTCCAGACGACTTGAGTCGCGAATTCAAGTCCGTTACTTGAATGGATAAGTTGTACGCACTCCTGCACTGGTGATGGTTGCCCGGATTCAGCTGGATCTCGTATGTCACGGCCATCCGTGTTTCTATCAATCTCGGTGATGTGGGGATACAAGAGGACTTCTCTTCGTCTGCTGAGATCTCTTTCCTTAACTCTCGTTATGGGTTGCAGATAGCCTTATCTCCTCGAAGAACGCGGCTCCGTGCGTTCCTGTGCCAGTCCTTCTCGCAGCATTTCGAGCAGCGGGCAATGCAATTCATCTCGTTGTTATTATTGCACCGCGGTCACTGGTCTTGGCCTTGCCACAATTATTGCTAGCCCGTTCTTGTAGTAACGTAGAGCCAGGCAAAGCAGAGGTATGAAGTATCGTATATCCCTTGTACATATTTATCAACGAGACACACTTGTTCCGCACTACTGTAGTACGTATGTAAGCTGGCCCCCCCCCCGCCCAAGCCCCGGCTCAGGCCCAAGGCCTCACTACTTCAAGGTCTTATCGCGCACCGCCCATCCCTATCTCCTCTCGAACCATGACTTCCCCTGCCCAGTTCACACTGGAAAAGTTGTATGATCTCAATGGCCTAGTTGCTCTCGTGACAGGCGGCGGCACAGGTATCGGGTTGATGATCGCTCAGGGGCTTGCCGCCAACGGGGCGCGTGTCTACATCGCTGGGCGCCGACTGGACGTTCTTCGAAACGTCACCGAATCCTGGAATAACAACAAGAAAGATACCATGGGGAGCCTAATCGCGTGAGATTTCACTGTTCGCTCTGTACTGGTTCTCGTTCCGACGTTGCTCTCTACACGTAAAATCTTAGCATGAAGATGGACACCACCAACAAGGACGATATCCAACTGGCCGTACGGACGCTCAGGAATGCCGAGGGCAAGTTGCATATCCTTGTGAACAAGTGAGGACCTATTTTACTCCTGTCGATCCCCCCACCGTTGACCGTGTTGCGATAGTGCTGGTCAATCCGGCCCTCTCTCCTCCAATCTCAACAAACCGTCACCAACAGCTCCCAAAAAGGCGGAAGAAATAAGCCAGTACCTTTTCAACAATGAATCCTTTGAAGAATGGTCTGCACTGTATTCCATCAACACATTCTCCATCTACTTTATGACTGTGGCTTTCTTGGAATTGCTCGACAAGGGATCTCAGGATAAACCCGGATTCACCTCGAACGTGATCAACATCACGAGCATAAGTGGGCTACTCAAAGTTGCGCAGAGACACGTGCGAAACCGACTTTCTTCCGTCTCGCAGAGTTTCTCACCTGCATCTCGATGCCATTCTAGTTCTGTTACAATAGCTCAAAGGCAGCTACCTCTCACCTCACCAGGATGCTCTCGACAGAATTCGCCCTCCGAGGAATTCCAGTCCGCGTCAACGCGATTGCGCCCGGCGTGTATGAGAGTGAGATGACGTATGATGTTATTTCCGGTCAAGAAGCTACCGACGCCGTTGGCATGCCTATCGTGTCAGTGCCTGCCAAACGACCGGGAACGTAAGTTGGTGTCTCTTCCATCGCCGATTCATGAGTCGACACTTTTCGAACCGTTGTATACAGGGCGGCCGAGATGGCCGGCACAGCGGTGTATCTTGCGTCGCCTGCCGCAGGATATATGAACGGACAGGAGTTGGTTATCGATGGAGGGTACCTGGCTGTAAACCCTGGTCGAGTATGAGCGACGGAGGGATCGAATGAGTGCAGTGGAAAGGACTGGAACGAATGTAATCTATGTCAGTGCGATACACAGTCAGACTAGCTGTCACGGGAAAAACGCGTGATCTTCATCAGTGGAGTGCTGTCAGCCTTGACTGAATGAAATCAGTCACATTCAGCCCCCCAAAATAATGAAGCGAACGTCTGACTGCATCGTCATGGGAAGTGGGCTCGCTAGTACTTCTGCCACACTTTCTGCGTTCGATGTCTGCGGAGACACCTTGATCATAGAAAAGGCGTCCGAAGAGTGGGTTGGCGGCAATGGCTACTTCACGACAAGTGCCTTTCGTATCGTCCATGTTAGCCATGAGGACCTCCTTCCTGTCGTCACCAACGTGACGACCAAACAAGCTGAAAAGACAGACATGGCACCTTACCACTGCTGATGATTTCGTTGCAGACTTCATGTGCCCCGAAGGAAACAAGGTGAACCCCGAGCTAGTCAAGACCATGGTCGAAGACTCGCGAGGTGCGATACAATGACTTGCAGAGATAGTCAAGGTGCCATTCATCCCGGAGTTCCACAGGCAAGCGTATGAGGTGGACCGGAGATAAATGTTCTGGGGAGAACTGGCACTAAGCACGGAGGATGGCGGAAAGGGGTTCATCGAGGCTGGTTCGAAAGCAATCCAGGAGCGTAGTACAGAAGAATGGATATTGTCCTCAGGGCATCTGTAGTTATTCTTGCATGCGGGGGTCTCGTAATCACAACCAACACCAAAGTATTGCAAGTCGGTACTTCGTAATGCTGCATTCTCAAATACCATGACTTGACCATTTTACTATTTTGATACATGTGACAGGATATCTTACAGTGTCAATAATTGTTAGCGTCCACCTCTATCCTTTTGCTCACGCCGCAAAACGAAGGAACCATTCTGAAATTCCACGAGCACTTTCTTCCTTTGCCCAGCCTTACGAACAGAGAAAAGAATGTTCATTCAAAGCCAAGCACACGGTGGAGGTACTCACGTGCGTGGGGCACATTCGGGTCACCGCGAACAGCGAATCCGTGCGACACTCCCGAAAAGACTTGGAAAAAGTAAGTTGATTTGTTTCTAACTAAAATATCCTCGGCATGCCTCCGTGCTTCGAGAGGAAATGTGAAGTCACTCTCTGTTGGTGATGGGGGTCAGACAGAAAGATAATTGGTGAGGAGCCACTGTTGAGCCTCACCTGCACATGACAGTAGAAGGGGGCCTGTCCCAGTGTAAGCAGACGGGTTTGAATCATGTTATTGGACGACATACTGATGAGCTTTTGGAAATGACTCTCCTCGAGGAAGCCAGGGTGGGCAACAGCACCTACATGGATTTGGAGACCCGCCACCAGTTGTATCCACAGAAAACGCACTACCTGCTACGATGGACCCCTCAGCGGCCAGATCCAGCACGAATGGTGCGCCAAAGCAGTAACCTGGTGGCACATCCAACTATCAACAAAGCTTGGGCGCCACAGGGCTGCGACGCACTTACCGACCGCGACATACTTCGTCGCTTCACTCCCTAGGAAACAGAACCCGCTCAGGAGCGTATCGGAGGGACGCAACGTCGGCGGAGTCCCACTTACCATACGTCTCCTTGACATTTTCAAACCACTTTGGGAACACTTCGATCGCTGCGGCACGTGCTTCCAGAGACCACGCAACCTTGTCGCGATCCACCGGCAGATTCTGTACGGGGACTCCGAAGAAATAGTCCGGCCCGAGTACGATAAACCCTGAGTTTTCCTCTCGTTTTAGCAGCTTCTCGCAACATGCGTACCAACCGCAAAAGACATACCCCGCGAAGCGAAGTAGTCCTGAAGCAACTTGTTATTGATGAACAGGGGACCGTAGGCGTCAGCGAAGAACAAGAGGACCTCCTTATGTAGTCCGGATGCTGAGTTCGTCGGTGGTTCAGAGATGTAGGTATCGAGTCCGCCGAGAGATGCGGCACGACCTTCAGGGGTACCAGTGTGTTTCACCCCAGTCCAGCAGCATGCACTTGGGGGACCAGTCAAACTGACCGGCATGGTGGGATTTAGTTGCTAGTAGGGGGATCGTCTCAACAAGATGCCCGCGATCACATTCGGCGGAGTGGGTGGCCTATCGTACCTATGCCACAAGTTTAAGTGATTTTCTTGACCCTGACCGTTGAACGTTGAACAGCGACAGTTTTATTCCGCGTCTACTCGGAAAGCTTGTCGTACCTACTGGTGGGGGATGTGAACGGGTATAACATACTAGCCCGTGCGGCGTAGCGCATTTGTCATCCTATGCAAAAAAAGACCCCCATGATAATCCCCAACACCTTGGCTGGAACTGGACTGAATTGCACAAATTTGACTGCAGTCTTAGAGGTGCAACGGAATGGAATAACAATGGAGAGCACATACCCGTCACAATCCAACAGACCAAGCCTCATTGAATGAGAATCTGGGTCGCCTAGGCCTTGGGGCGTTGCGCCAGATGATGACGTGCTAATCGCTTGATGTTTTACATACTTAAACGAGTGGTGCACAACGTATGCACGAGATAGTATTGTATCATCTCTTCAAGATCGTGATCGAGCATCATTCAACCTGGCGATGACCATAACCATAACTCGTTTTGCATATTGGGACACAAGGTACAAATCCGCCCAGCGGTGCCTACACATACTTGACGACCCTTCCCTACTTCACTTCGCAGGGGACAGCCCAAGACCGTCTGCAGTCACAGTACGACCGGGCATATCTCCCTAGGCACCGTCAACAGACATTGATTTAGAACGTGGGGGTTCGACCGATGCGGTCATGTGCGTGCGCGCGGCAGCACCCTTGAGTTTTTGCGTGAAGATGACAGCCGTGACGGCAGTTTCGAAGCCGACTTGTCTCACCCTAGGCTTCCGAGTGACGGATGCGCCAACGACAGGAGACGCGATGAGGGTTCTGGACAGCATGATTGTGGTATGCGGTGATACGGAGAGGTGCAGCTGCGCCAGTCGACGAACACAGGTCCCACTAGTCAACACCACGCGCGAGAGTCAAGGACGACGAACACCCACTGGAATTTGGAAGAACGAGGATTTTACTCGATTACGGGTAGATGGAGAAAGGGACCCTCTGGTGGAAGGGCAGAAGATGGAGGACTGACCGGACTAGAGGGGAAATCGCTTGCCGACCAGAGCCTTTATACCTGGGACCCTCGTGCATCGCCAATGCCCAGATCCTCCCTTCCGTGTATCGTGACCTCGTAGGCAGAGACCCATGTCATGTGTTGTGGAGTGTAATGAATCAAGGGGACTGCCGAGGGGTGTTTTACGTTCCTACAATCTGTACATAATAATGAGAGTCGCAAATGACCAGCAACAGGTGAGCAATACTCCACTTATCTACCAGGGCACAAAGGGAGTAGGCGTAAGCATGCCATTCGAGTCATAGCACGCTGTCGACACGGGCCTTGGTGCACTGTCCTTCATCTCGAAAACGGTCTCAATCTCCTCCAGACTCTTCCCCTTGGTTTCAGGTATGAACAAGTAGCACACCAGCGTGACCATGTATGTTGCTGTACCGAACAGAAAGTACGGCCCGCTTGACTACGCGCGGAGGAAGAGGGGAGCAGTCAACGCCACCGCAAAGTCAATGACCCAGTTTGCAAGCTAGAATGTCACATGTAAACTGTCGATCTCGATAAACGGAAGCGATACCTCACCTGCTGGAACGCACATGCCTTCGCCTGCGGGCGTGTAGGCATGATCTCGCACACATATATTTTTATGACCTTGCTGAAGAGGTCGAGCCTCACGCATCAGAATAGAACAACTCTGGAACCCACCACAGCCCAGGACCACGCAGAATTGGCAACGAACATATAGTTCAGGACGATGACAGCCACTAGAACGATTTCCCACCGAGGTAGACCTCTCCGTTCGCCTTACCGCCATGAGCTGCGTATATACTGCCGATTGCCAAAAAAACAACTAGCGGTGGCGATTCCTCCCCCTATCAGTGGGAACCTCCGCCGCCGGGCATTGTTGCAGCTTGAAAGATCAGGTCCCACTTATCCACGTGCAGCTGAGCCGGAATGGTAAACGCCAAATTTATGATTCCAGAAACGCCAGAAGCAAGGAATGAAGCACGCTGTGATAAGAAGCCGGCTTGTGTAAAGAGGATGGGAGCATAGTATAGTACGGCATCGATCTGCTCCAAACAAGGATACCTGCCCCAGAGTAAGGATGAAACGCGATAGAAGAGGACATGAATGAACACGTACCCGCAGGGCATTTGAAATCCCATCAGGAATATTCCAAGTAGACTCCTTCTGATGTACCGTTCGAGAACGCCTCCGAGAAAGTGGCCGCTGACTGCCCTCCTCTTCCAGGGACCTTTTGATCCTGTCCAACTCTTCGTCCACGTTTCGATCCCGACGGAGTCTTGACAAGATTTGATGAGCTTCCTGGGACTGGCCACGTTGCACCAGCCACCGGGGAGAGAATGGCAGGAAAAACATTCCGATTGATAGCATTACGGCTACACAGGCTTCGACAATGAACGGAGTGCGCCAGGCTATGCCACTTTCCAGTCTTGACGACCCATACGTTATGAAGTACCCGGCAGCGATGCCTATCGTGATAAGAAGCTGAAGCATAGTCGCCACAGTACCACGAATGTCTTGAGGGGTAATCTCGCACTGGTAGATCGTCACCACCGAGATGGACTGGCCTTGTCCGACACCTGTTATTAGGCGAGCACAGATCAATGCAGCAAAGTGTTTGCAGACGCGGATATAATCGTTCCGATGGCGACTATGAGTCAACCGCCAAGAATGCCGTACTTGCGAGAGGTAACATCAGCGACATGGCCACTGCACAAAGAGGAAATCGAGGCTGAGAGGAGGATACAGGCGACATAAATTCCTAGTTGACCGAAGGAAATGTAGCCAATGGAGCTGCTAAACCGCGGCATTTGCGTCAGAGGGCTGATGGAGACTTTCGACCAGATTCGTCAAAACGCACGCAAGTAGATACTCCCGGGACCCACCCGTGTCGAGCACCCCATAGCATACCGGCCAGAAAGGTGTGCAACGCAATCAGGTAAATTTTAAGAGTGACTGAGGGCATGATGTCTTGAGGGATCGAAGCGGTGGGGGTAATTCCGGGATTTAGTGGGGAAGACACGGGCACGAGGAGGAATAATCCGGACCGCAAGATGCAGTGCAGTGGGACAACCCCCAACAGGGATGTGTTTCGGCACACTACACGTGTAATAGCTCTCAATGGTGTTTGTCCGGTCAAAGGGCGCCATGTAAAGCCACCAGACTAGGGATGGGAGCCTGTCAGCCTGAACCAGGGCAGATTTGCAGGGGAGGAATCGATTTACTGGAGAAATGTTGTGTAGACCATTCGGCTCTGGTCAATACCCGGCTCGTTATTGAACTCGGTAACGACAACCAGTTAGGCGTTGGCGTTGGCGTTGGCAGGTGTGAGAAGGGAACGGCCCGCTTTCGCGGTAGATTGTGGTAGTCCTCGAACGTCCAAGGCTGTTGCTGGCACTCGACGTTGCGACTTTGCCATCTTTCGACATGTTGGCGCCCCAAGTAGGCCCAGTTAGACTGCTGACTACTAACACCGACCAGACGCCGAGTCCGATCAGTTCATACATTTCTCACTCTCACTGCGATACCCAATGCCACTACCCTCCTCATCCGCGTCCACAAGACGAGACTCGAGTTCCGACGATGATCCAGATGAACCATCGAGAAGATGGTTCCACTACCTCCCTCTGTGTTGTAAGTGTCAACTTCCTCAGTCAACCGAACAAGTGATCCCCAACACGGTTCACCTTGATAGTACTGGTTGCTTTGATGATGGCTCCGCATCCATCTTGGCTACTCGTTCTCGTCAATCATTACGTCCGCACACTGCATTCCACCTCCAGCCTTTTCGTCCATTTGCTCGTTTCCTACACCCTGACATTCCTTGCGTTCTGTTCCCTCATCGTTTGCGTGGTTCGCGACCCCGGCCCGGTCTCCTTCCCTAAAGGATACTCTGAGGAAGGGAACGACGATACCGGCAGAGACGATTTGGGTTTACGGGAGGCTCTCATGGCTACGCCGGCCTTTGACGACGAGCTGACTCCTCTCAAGTGGTGTCGTAAGTGCTGGGGACCGAAGCCAGAGCGCACGCATCATTGTAATCTTTGTGGACGCTGCGTGTTGAAAATGGGTAAGCTCTGGACATCCTGGACGGGCTATCACCGCGCTGACCGATCAGACCATCACTGCCCATGGCTTGGAAGCAAGTGTGTGGTAGGTTTAAAAACGGATGCTAATTGGAGTTATTTTCACCCATCTTCCGCTAGGGCCATAGAACTTATCCTGCATTTTTTCACTTCATATCCTGCATTACCTTGCTCTCAACCTACATCTGCATTGTCTCTGCGCGTGCATTCTGGTGGTCAATCCACAACTCAACTTCGGTGCTAGTGAGTACGCGCAGTCGTAGGGTTACACTCTGGAGTCGAACTTGCTAACTTCTCGACGAGGATGATTCCACGCCAATTCACGAACTCCTCTTGACTGCCATTGGTGCCATCTTCGCCCTTGTCGTTGGGTCTTTCACAATATACCACATGTACCTCATCTCGTAAGCATTCGCTCTTCCCTGTAAATTCATGAGCTATCTTGAACGCGAACAGCACGAATCAAACAACTCTAGAGAGTCTTTCACCTTTCCTCCTCCTTCGGTATTTGCCACCACTCCCAGCGTCACTTCGCCTCTCGGATCCCCCTTTGGAACACGAACTCTCATACAAGCAAAGAGGTCTTGTCCAAGACGCCCATAGTTCTGTGAAGCTGTATGATGTTGGATGGCAGAAGAACTGGGCACAGGTATTTGGGTGGGGCAGGCCGTTTGGTTGGATGTACCGCATCGTATGTGGTGGTGCTAGGTGAGTGAGCACTAGACGTCACAATCAGTTCATTTATCCGTTTTGCCGACACGGTGGGTTTTGTAGCAGAGGGGATGGGCGATCGTTTCCCCGCAATCCCCGTGCTGAAGAGATGCTGTCAAGACTCGCAGAGCGCCTTGTTGCTGTTAGCAAGGATGCATGAAAACACTTCCTCGAGTCAGGCATTGATTGTAGACTCTGCACTCCCCCCTACAGTATATTTTTGTCCATTATTATTGTGTCATCGTTGTTTACTAGCTGGTACTGTTGTCTTGGACTGCAATACATGCCCTCGTCAGAATAACCCCCGACCACGAAATGTGGGAAACGTTGACTCAGAAGTAGTGATCGAATCCTTCACCTCGTCCCCGAGTCACCATTTAAGATAATTCTCGATGATAGCACATTGCCTGATACTACTCCGCATGGGGTCGTCCATGACTTCACTTTGCTAGCCACCTTGCAACTGGTCGTCGGTAACTCCACGAATTTCCGCAGCGCCTCACACAGAAACCTACACGGAGCCTGAACTACGACTTGGCTGACGCTATCGCTCGGTGTGCTGGATCCCGTCCTTGGAGGCCCCAAGGTACGATCTCGATGACGACCATCGCTTTTGGCTCGATGACCCCTTCCTTTGTCGACGTCGATGGATGATTCGGATCTGCGGTTGGCTTAGTGAAGGGATGGCGGCGGAGGATCGGGCATCTCGGTTTTGCGACGGTCGTATCAAGCAAGTCTTGACGACGGCGTATATACCAACGCGGGGAATTGATGCTGGGCGCATGGAGGGAGCGGGCAAACGAAAAGGGGCGGACGACACCAAGGAAGGAGCTGAAGACTATTAGGTCGTTCCCTCGACTGGAAGGGAGAGGTGGACAGCACTCCCTGCTACTAGTGTGAGTCCCCACTAGGCTACGCTGATCGCACGCAACAACTGGGTCCGTTTTGGTGGGGGCCGCGTCCGAGGAAGTACAGTAGCGATGGGTTCTTCAATGAACGTGCGAGATGGTGTTCGTCGGCGACCATGAGAACCGGCGGTATAATTAAACACCCAACGTACCAGCTTACACGATCATATGTAGGCATCCAAATTAGGCAGTCTTGTTCGTCAGCGAATGTCCTATGGAACAAAAGGCTGGCCTGTATCGTTTCAGAGCTGCGGCATACTCGGCGTCTCATCAGCTGCCGGGCAATTTATAACCAAAGAACGCCTTGATGCCTTCCAACGTTCTCCCGTTCTTCCACCGCCATGCCTATTCATCACATCGGTATGTCGCATGGACCACCGCTTCCCCTCGAGCACTGAAGCCATTCCACTCTGTCACAGTCTTGCTCAAGTTCAAACAGGGCATCTCGCCGGCTGATGTCGAAGAAATCAGAACACGCCTTCGCGCCTTGCCCTCGCAGATACCCTTCATCCGTGGTGTCAAGGCCGGTACAAAGATCAAGCATCCCGTGGATCAAGACTTTAGCGAATGTTGGTGTTCCTCCCCTTTGAGCCCGATTATGAACGTTTCAGATGGTCGATAATCCAGGCATCATTTTCACCTTCGACGATTTAGACTCACTGAGGAACGGCTACTCACCTCACAAGGCACACCGGGACTTTCAAGAGTATGTGACGCCCTACCTCCAAGGTCAGTCGCGTATCCTGTCAGCGTCACTTGATTCCGGCCAACAGACGTCCCTGTATCTAGACTTACTGATATTTGATCTTGACTGTAACGAGTGAAGAAAGATAAATACGATCCATAACTGTATACATATCGTGGCCTCATACATATCGTGAATATGTGGTAAAAAGTCCGAGTGTGCATGTCCGAACTTGCGAGTGAGATTGCTTAGACGTAAATTGGGAGCGGCAGAAGCCTGAATCATACGTACGCTCAGTAGTGCCTTACACGAGCCCGCGAAGTGCACTCACTTGTCAGCGTTGAACAGAAAGTTTTCGCCTTCATCCTCGCCCTCCAAAAAGTGTGTCGGATGTAAAACTAGGGGTTGCGTTTCGGACGAGAATAGCAACAGAAGTTGGCCACCATACCTAAATGACCGCGTACGTGTTTCAGCATGTTCTCCATCTCTTCCCAGTCCTCCTTGTCGAACGGCTGAGGTCCTCGGATACTCTTTTTCCTCCCCAGTTCCTTCTCCTGTGTGTGCTGTGATTTTGGCATAGTCGTGGGTAACGACCTTTCGCTATCCTTTCCGCCTTGATCATGGAGCTCTTCAACGCTTTCACCGTAAAGATTGGATTCGTTCTCCCTGGAATGACTGCTTGATGATGGCGGCGGTGGGGAGATGCTAGTCTTGGTCTAAAAGAGCAGGAGATCAAGCTCAATATGAGTCTCACGACAGGAAACTCACTGTCTTCCTAAACCGCTCATGGTGAGCAATGAAATGCTTGTACTGTTTCCAAGTGGCCACCGTATCGTCAGGGATTGCATGGAACACCTTGCGGTAGATTTCCGTCTAAGAGGACTATGAAGTCAAGATGCGTAGGGAAGTTAAACAGACAATTGCTGACATTGCGTTCGGCACACGCAACCCAAACATGATCCCAAAACTCATCGCAAATCGGATCCTCAAAATCATCAGGGTGGCCATGGAGTGCCAGTGTTGGAATCGGATGCTTGCCCCTTGTGTCGTGAAAGTGCCTCTGTTTCCTCGAGCTAGCCTGCTTGTGTGTGTATATCGTGCTCTTGTCCTCAGTCAGCTCACTGTGACCTGATGCAGAGTGCGAGGGTTCGTAAACATCCTGGATCCCTTCGCCCACCACTTCCCAACCAGCAATGCGAGTATCGAGTGGCGCATCGATGTTCGCGTCAGAACTTCGGTCTTCATGCACCCTCGGTGGATCAACACCAGATGGCTCCTCGACTTGCGGAGCCGACAATCGACCATCAAGGGCTTCACCCTCAGTTACGGGGACTGCCACGCTAGTGAACCCGACGGGTTTCTCCTCGTCAAGGGAGTATAATCCATGACCTTCCTGAGTCGATGATGCTTCATTCTTTGAACTAGAGTCGTGCATCTCGCCAGCAGATGGATGAATCACTGCTGGCAGCGGTTCGGCGACAATGGGTTCCACACCTTGAGCACGTTGAGAGAAGGTCAGTAAGACTGCGATGACGAGTAGAGAAATCATTGCCTCCTCTGAGTCCATGTCCTACAGTATGCAATGCATCGCGGCGAGATCGCTCATACGCTAGTCCCGTGACTTGAGGACCGGGCAACTCTTGATCTGTAGTTGGGCCCCGCTGTTCCTGAGCTTGTTCGTGGTGTGACATCTCTTCATGTGACTCGTGGTCTTCATTAGTTAGGGCATCGACATCAATTCCAACATGCTCTCGCATCAGCCGGACCCGAAGCGTGTGCGCAAATCGCCCGACTTCAAACGGTCTACCTGCCATCGTTCTGCACTCAAGCAGATCAGCCGAGATGTCAGCGAGAAAAAGGCTCACTACAGCCTACCCCTTGATCATGTCAGTATCTCGAATGACAGTCGCTAGTTCAGAGTCCCGATCACCCCGCTGGGATCGCTCGTTAATGTTTGCACTTCCAATAATCGCGAGCCTGTCATCAACGAGGCAGATCTTGCCATGAATATACACCTGAAATCATCATTAACCCGCCAAAATATACCAAAGCTGCGTAGCTTACAATTTCAGTGGTCAAGGTCCCATCACGCATCTTGCCCCAATTTCGCAAGGAGAACACGTGAATATAATCCTCAGGCTAATGGAGATCAGGATGAGAGGTGAATTAATGAGGCTAGACTTTACTTTGATGCCCTCTGCGCGCAGTCTCTCATAAATCGAGTTTTGCCCGCGGAACAGAGTACGGTTTTGGCAGTCAAGTATGATTCGTATCTGTCAAACCGCTGCCTTAGTTTAAAAGCGTATTAGGAATCAGAGTAACGCACTGCACTAGCATCGCTATGGTCAACAGGAAATGGGAATCCAGGGAATAGTGGTATGATGATGCAACACTTCCATAGGGTGTCCTCTTGTCTCGCACGTACAATCCGTCTAACGAGAGCATCTCCAATTCCATTTTCGATCTTCACGTCGTTGACAACAGTCCTTCAATCGGGGGTAAATTCTGTCCTCAGCTTTACAGTCGCATGCTTACGAAGAGATGAAGAATTGGTTTTCAATGTACACAAAGTGCTCCGACTTGTCAATAGCTGCTTCGGGTCAGGGCCGACATCGATGGATGCATTGGGTGGACTTACCTGCTATGTATGCGTCTTGTATAGAATGTTCGGTCCTGTTTGGCGTGCCAAGCGACCACGGCCCGGTCGAGCGACAGATTTGCATCTCGCATGTTCCAGTGAGACCCATGGCCTCCAATTCTCCTGATTTAAATTCTGAAGGGGGCAGCAAAAATGGCATAGGCCGCGTATGGTTCTATGCAAACCGAGTTTCGTGATCAGATACCTCAGGTGCAGAAATGTCCATACCTTGATACGCAGCAACCAATTCCATCTGGTATTATCCATCAACTATGAGAGCATGTCAATTGGTACTTGACGAACCTCTCTATAAAATGTCGAGCCAGATCACGAGCCGGTTGACCGACAACTTGCGCCCCAACATCGTGCCTGCCCTGAGTTAGCTACTTCAGTCATTATTTTGTAACTGCATACCAAGGCATCCTCGGAACTCTGGAACGGTTGTACATGTCCTCTTCAGGTTTGTGAAGATTGTGGAAATCCAAGACCCTTGGATTACTATAGTCCTTTCCTGGAGTATACAAGGATACAGTGAGCACAGAGCCGCTAGTGAGCTCACCAGAAACAAACCCGGCCATATTTCTATTTTGTCCAGCGATAGTTCTAGATCGTCAATAAGGACGTGTTGGGGGGTGTCCCATCTAGGAGCAGTCAGGTATCGGTATCTTCTGTGGAATGATCGATGTCACAGACCTTCCGAAGCAAAGATCTATCCCACCCATAAAGGCAATAGTTTGGTCAATGACGCAAAGTTTCTCGTGCTGAAACAAGAAAGAATGAGCGACATTGTAGTAGGTGAGTAACAATTTATTAGCTCACGTGAGCCCAGTAAAATGTGCCCGTCTGGAAATGCGAGGGAGATCGCTGGATCATGATATTTTTGTGGAGTGATGACAGCTTTTGCTTCGCGTAGCTAGCGTGATACACGGATGTCAGAGAAAGATCATGGTATCATTACGACTTGCCCACTTGCTATCTGTCGGGGTTGTGCGACTTGACACTTCCTGGCTGTTGACAGTATGGGCACATGAGACATACACCAGGGGTAGATACAAACTATAATATCACATAAATCTTGACGCCTTGGCTGGCCTTCCGTTCTAGAATCTTATCTAGTCGATACTTGTCTTGGCTCGGTCGCCGTAGCTGCAATTCTGCAATGAATAAGCTAAAGAACACGATTCACCGATTGATCAGTCATACCCGGGGAGAGCCACCAGTCGTGGATGTATACGCTCTCTTTTGCCATCATGAGCGCTCTGGATAAATTCCACATATAGTCGCGCTGCGAAGAATGTCCAGTTAGCGAGTATAGAATTCACGACAATAAGCTAACCCCGTCCACAAGCCACTGTGCAGCCACGTTCGTTCGGACCGGTGCGAAGCTGCCGAATCGATTCATGGTCACAAACTGGCAAGTATCTGCAGCCTTCTTCAACGCCGTGATCCACTGCAGCATTTGACGCTAGGAAGGCGGAGTGTTGGTCATGACCCATGCGTTTGACTCCGTACTTACTTCGTTCCTCGCAAACAGTTTGAGTCGCATTTGTGAATTCTCAACATAGAACGTGTGCTTTGAAACATCTTGCGAGCGCTTCTTTCGCTTCCACTGCTCACACTCTGATAACTTTCGATTTTGGTGCTGATTCTGCTCCCTAGCTCCCCTATTTCGTGGAGGCGAAGGTGTTTGAAGCGGTCGGACATGCGTAGAGGGATCCAGCATCGGAAAGGGTGAGAAGTTGGACGATACTGAGCTTCCTGAAGAAGCCGTGTCATATCGTACATGCCCGGGTCGAGGGAGTGACTTATTCTCCTGGTCCTCAACATTGTCCATATTCTGTGTTGATCGTTGGAAAATGTTAAGAACCCCGGTTATTCTGCCAGCGATAGAGCCCATCGCCGAGGCACAATCAGCCTCTGTCTCCTGAAATAGTATAGCTTCGTGCATAGGTTCTGTAGCATGAAATTCCTTGTCCGCCGGTTCCGGACGAAGGAGGTGGAGGCCTTTGCGGTAGTAACGAGTCGGGCGAACGATTTTGAAATCTGAATCCAAGAGGAATACATCCAAAATAGTCACCTATTTCAATTATTAGAGGTATGCGGTAGAAAAGAAATGCAACAAACTTCTCCAGGCTCCTCAAGGACAACTACATAGCTATCTCGCACGGCACACCAACGAAACTGCTTTCGATCTCTCCTACTTGTGGCTTTGCGTCCAAGTCCAGGATTACTTCCAGCAGTTTCAAGACGGAGAAAACCAGCTTTGTATTGAACTCCGCCTGCTTGCGCAAGGGATATGAACAAGGCACTGACTTCAAGAAAACCCGACAGTCTGTTTGATGATGGATGGAACATCTAACAGGTAGGCAATGCTGTTTCATTGGCCAATACTTCCGCAATTGTAGCAACGTACCACAGCACGAATGAGCTTGATGAGATAATTTTCTAAAGCTTCACGTTGCAATAATGCAAAGTCTGTTTGACGAATTTGGGTTCCCTCGCTCCCCACTTTGAGGAAACTAAAGTAGGGTAGACCTTTGGGGATGGTGATTAAAAAGACAGTGACGTAAAGATGAAGAAGCGTACTGGTCCGCGGAAACTCTGGAAGTACGTCCTTGTGAATGCGGAATGCATTAGATATAGTGTAGTGAGTATGCAACGAGATGAAGTCTCGAAGTTGCCGATAGATGACCCATCGAGCAGCACCGTTTGCGTATTCACACTCGATGCGAAACACAGCCTTGTGTGCGTGTAGTGGGTGTAGGCTATCACTGATGCGGATGCGCAGCCGGTGAAGCAGAACCGGGACACGTCGACGACCATTGTCGTCGCGCTCGAACCAAAGGCCCAACATCAAATTGGAAAGGCCACCAGTAATGAGTTCATCAGTAATGTTCACTTCCAGGGGCATAACGGCGTGCGTTGTGGCAATTGAGGGCGGCTGCCGGATGACGGATGGGATCAATGCACGTAGCTTTCCCCACCTTTCGGATCCTGCAGAACGTTTTGCTGACTTCGGGAGAGCAGGAGATTGTGACCATGGGATATTCGTTTGCGTGGGGAGCTTGGGCTGCGGATTGTCTTGTTTAGTAAGGCTAGTCGTGATATGTCCGAAACGATGTCTATCATGCTCAATCGGCTCTTCTGAATCTTGAGGCACTTCGGAGCTGACAGTGGGCTTTCTACCCATGGACGACTCGAGCCACCTTGTGGAAGTCTGGCTTTCGTCTTGGCCCCTAATCTCGCGTACCTTTCCCTTCTTATCCGTTAGATCTTTATCGACGTTCGGAGCGACCAGTTCCAAGGCCCCACGGAAACTGGACTGTCGTCGTTGAGGACGATGCTGGATGGCAAGCTGGGGAGGTTCAGCGAAGTCGTTTTCAATCAGATCCTCATCTCCGTGCTGACCATCAAGTAAGGTACGAAAGCTAGTAGGTGAGCCAAGAGAGGTGAATTGATATGACAAAGATCGAGGAGGACCAGTTCGAGCAGAAGGTGTGTCAGGTACCGAGGAAATGGGCCGAGCAGCCCTGGCGGCGGTGGATGGAGAGGAAGTTTCTATGTGCAAGATGGGTCGCTGATCATGTGCATGGACCGGTCGAGGAGTGGGCTGAGGCACTCGGCTCTCATGATCATCGCCATGGGTAGCGGTAAAAAAAGTGAGTGGGTGATGTGTCTTGCTGTGGTGCGACTGGTTGGTGGTCATGTAAACAGAAAATTTAGAGATCAGGGACAGTGAGCGAAATGAAGTGGACAAGATGGGCGGGCACCAGGTCGTCGGTGTGGACTGGGGGATGGTGCGCCGAAGCTCCTCAACCGAGGTAAAGATGACACACCACCATATTTGTCAGGTAGTGTGTCACTGGCGATTGTCTGGGCCCAACGGTCAACAGCGGAACGTCCTGGTCTGATTGAGAATGGAAACGTATAAGCGGTCCATACTACGAGCGAGTCGTTCGACAGCATTTGCAGCACATGGTATGAGCTTCTGGGAGGAAGCCCGGGAGGGTGACACAAAGCAAGCGTGACGAAACTCAAGCTCCTTTCAGACGCGGTACAAAGTGCTACACTGTACACAGAACAGATGCCTGCGCTGGAAGCCTCCCTTGGTACCGTTGACTGCCGCATGAAGTTCAAATACCGGACCACCGCAGGCTCAATTGCGATGATGGCGGGCAAAAAAGTCATTATTCACTGCTGTGGTGGTTGGCAAGGCGCAATTTTCGTTCGACCTCATCATTCAAATAATCCATCATCCATCGTGATCCGCGATCAAGCTGCGCGTGCCCCTGGATCTCTCGTGATACCCTCAAGGTACCCCATCCAAGCGGGGGTAGGGCAACAAATATGAATGGTAAAAGTCAAAAAGAGGGAAATTCTCCCAAGTATGGTAACGAGGTAACGGTTTCTACCAAAGGATTTCACCAAGGGATTTGATGGTTGTCGCTACGTGGTGGACGAACATTAAACGGGGAGCTTCAAGCGAAACATCCAGTATCTGATGGATTGTAAGTATAGAATACTATGGTAATTTGGGGGGTGGAGGTCAGTTCGCTTACAGTCTGACGGTGCACGGCCGTTTTAAGGGCACTGGAATGTCTTCCACGTAGACCGGGTGGTTTCATCATATCAAGGACAAGTGTAGACAGCAGTCCCCAAAGCTGCCCGAGTGCTCATCATGGTGTCTACGATGACATTTCATTTGCTTTGGTGTCAGCAAGTCCTTCAGTCATCGATGCCCTCGGAGGTGATGACAGTAGCATTCCCGATGGTGACACTAGCAAGTAACTCATGGACAGTATTGCTCTGTAAACAGCTATAATTTCTTGTGCTCGGGAGAACACGACAAAAGTTGCGTGCGCAGGTCTGACTCGAACAGTATCGCGCTCGGGTCCACTACACAAAAAGTGGCGCGCTCCTGGCATGTAGCGCGCTGCGGGAATATTTGTGCATTTGGACCCTCATAACCGTCTGGGGTGCGAAGAGAGTGCGCTCGTCAGTCAAAGGTCCTTACAAAACCTCGCGGAGAAGAGAATCCCCGAACACAGTTAAACACAGCCAAAAGGAAGCGAGAGGGCATCCCAGTCACTCGGCGTCGTCATCGATATCAAGAACATTTTCCTAGGGCAGTCCAAAAGGTTGCATATCAGAATGCTTATCTTGGCTCTATTTCTGAATCTATTGTGATGTGCCGGGCGCGTCGATGGTCAGGTGCACCAAGCGGTCTCTTCCTCAATCGTTTTCCTCCGCGCAAATACATGAATGTGTGCCAAACCCGGAATGCTCTGTAACCTCTGCATCACAGGCACGGAGTGAGTCAAACGGAAGACGAACAATAGGTGCTTCGCACAAAACGTACCGGAGGGTTGACGAACCACGCGGTCTCCCACTGATCTTCTTTCCATCTCCGCTTCACGAATTCGTGCACCTCTTTCCCCGCGTACTTCACCATTGCCTCTTCAACCTCGCTTCCGCCCCGAGAGCGAATAAGCTCGTCCATGGTGACACCCCAGTCAGCCAATGCCGGGAGACAGGACTCGAGAGAAGGGAGACTATCAATGGTATCAATAGATCCTGTAAAACCCCAAAGACCATCCTGCTCAACGCGCGCGTTGATGAAAGGCGGAATCAGGGCCGGATGGAAGACGGGCACTCGGCTCCAGACTAAAGAATGTTCAACTTCAGAGGGGACTGCACAGGTCACATCATCAGCGACCAGGTCTTGGATGGTCCGTAGATCCATGATGTCCACCTACCTGAATAAGGCCAGTCATTTCGTATGATACAGATCAGGTCTGAGTGAAATGGTATATCGGCCCTAAAGTATTCGGGAGTCGCATAGAGCTCGAGACCTCCCTGTTCTGAGGTAGCGATGGGGCGATCGTCTAGTGCAGACGTGAGCAGTGAGAGAGTGTCGGGTCTACCCCACTGTAGGCGATGGTTTAAAAGATAGTTGACTACGTTGCGTGTGTTAGCTCATAGCGCGAGGCTTTCCGTCAACTAATCCAATCCATGATACACGCACTGACTGATCCATACCCCTTCTTGATTCCAACGATCCATTCGTCGTACCTGTGCTGCAGATTCTTATCACGTTTCAGCAGTCCGAGATCTCTTCGATCCCCATCAACACGACGACGCGCAACGACCGAGGACTAGACGTACCCCGAGTTGACAAAGGTCTTTAACTGAAGCCAGGTGAAACGTGGAGGATAATGAACCTGCAGCTCCTCCATGGTCGGTGGCCCTGAGCAAACGGTGACTTTTTGAACACCAGGAGGGGCAACATGGGTCTCAATTGTCATTGTCACTTATAACAGACGACCTTCCGATCCGGCGAGTTTCACGGTTCGAGCAGCCAGACGATGTTCGGTAGCCAGGCGTTGTCTCTTGCGCCTGTGCGCGCTGACCGATAGGATACTTTAAACAAGCCTGGATCGTAGAATCTGACAACTGCAGTGACGGAGGTCGACTAAAAGTACGGATGCAAGTGGGGATACACTGAACGAAGAGTACTAAATCAGCATCATAGCAGGTATGCAATATCCCCTCAAGTCAATCTCGTGCTCGTCACTATCCTTTCGTTTTACTTTTTTTGCTGATCGACTCCTCGCTCTTATCGTTCATCTTCCTCTTTGACCCGGCCTTGGCTTTTACGTCCTTCCCCTTAGTATCTTTCACCTTCCCCTTTACCGCCTTTCCTTTATCTTCTCTGGGTTCTTTGGGTTGGACAGTGAAGAAACCGTCAAGGCGACCCTGCTGCTTTGCGCTGAGAAATTTCTGAAGTTTCTCCGCACCTTTTCGTACGCGTTCTTCACTGCATTAAAAACATTTGTCACAGACCAAAGGGCAAAATACGAAGCGGTCACAGACTTGAATCCTTTTTCGACTACCAGGAATTGTACCAAACCCTCCACATCAGGATCCTTCCATTCGAGCTGCCAAGTTTCATCGTGAGTATGTGACATACATGACCGGAGAAGGTGGGGTTTACCTCGACTTCTGAAGCTGGTAGTACATCTGGTTTTTGGAATAAATTCTTGGCTTCCCGCCATGGCCACTCCTCAGGAACATGTATACCCCCTTTCTTCTTCTTACCGCCTTCCTCTGCATCGGCTGTCTTGTCCTCTTTCTCGGCTTGTCTGGAGGGATGAGAAAGGTTGAATTTCAACAAATTAAACGGTATGAATAACTTACTTTTCTCGTAGGTGCTCGACGACTCCCTCCAATCCATCGAACTCTCTTATTAGTTTGAGCGCGTTCTTGGGACCGATGCCCTTGATGGGCTCGAGGTAGTCACAACCAAGTAATATACACAGGTCTATAAACTGCACACGTCACTGTCAGCAAAATCAAGATACGTTAATGTGTGACGCACGTGTGACATATTCATTCCGAGTCCTTGGAGGGCCTTCTCAAGGAATATTTCTGATATGGGAGCTTTCTTGGCTTCGGAAAACGTGAGATGGCGGTATAAGATTGGGGCAGCAAAAGTGAGAGTGTCCATATCTTCCGAACCGGCTGCGTATACCTGCCAAGAACGGCTCGACGGTTGAGTGTCTAGTGATGCTACAAGAATCGTACCTTTCCACCTCTTGCAAGTTCAGCGCATTGGGCCTCCGCTTCTGATGGTGCCTAGCGGAATCATGTGTTCAATGTCTCAAGAGGGTGTGGAAACAACGAACGATGACGACCGGGATGCCCATAAGTCTGAGGAGTCTTTGACATTCTTCGTTATGCTCCCGGGTAACTCGGACGGTTCGTCTTGTGAATTTGTCTACCTCTTCTGCGGTACCTATCTCTTTCGCCTCTTCACCCTCAGTTTTTGCTTCCTCTCGCCTTTCAAAACGTTTCGCGAGCTACACGTGCACGCACGTCAACGACAGCTACCACTCATCCCTTCGTTCTACTCACCACCCCGGACTTCAATTCTGGTGGTCGCCCGTCAAACACGTAGGCGGGTTTGATGCCATTCTCCACTATACGAATCGTTCTATAGAAGAACCCCATAAGATGACTAGTCGTTTCGCCAGCCTCGTTGGTGAGCGTCTCGCCATCCCTTTGGCGAACGGCGATGAGGAACTGGTAGATCGACATGGAGGCGTCAATAGCAACTTTGCGACCAAAGAGGGTCTTTATGTCGTGCTCCACAATGGCCTTTGGTGCATGTTCTGAGATAAGTGCGGTGAGTCCCTTGATACCCATCGCTGTGGACGGTGCAAGTAAGCGTGGAGTAGCGTGGTGTGACAATAATATCGCGTGACAGGCAAGAACGTGATAGTGACGTCGACGCGTTGAAGTCACACCACAGATAAAGCGCTCTGCCATAGCCTGATACCACCTCACAGAGATACATTCCCCCCTTGCAAAAATGTAAGTATCCTCGTTGTCCTGACCATGCAAAAATGTGTATCCCGCGGACGCGAAGACGCCTTGATGAATCGTTTCTTCCCATGTTGCTCTGGTGACGGACTTCGCGAATCTTCGCACCCCCATTCACTATGCGGGTTCAGCTTCACCATTTCAGATTGTTGCACGACAAACAGTCTTGCATACTCTACCAGCAGGCTATGAAGTTACCGATCCAGTCGAACCCGACGTTCATTGGTGAATGGGCCGAGAAATTCAGAGCGATTGCAATTGCACACGTCGCAAGAAGACACTGTCCAACTTTCGACAGTCGAAAGGTGTAGTTCATATCTGTTTATTCCCTCTGAAGCTTTCGAGTTCGTTCTTGCTCCCGGGCGCATCAAGTACAGCTTTGTTCGGTTCTCGAACACGATGCTTGTGGGTGGTTTACTCGTTCTACCGTCTAATCATATCTTTCGTCTGTGGGGTAACGCAAGCGAATAAAACATGCTGATGAAGGATGCCGGTCACATGGTGGAGCAGTCCCGATTTCTCCCAAGTTCGAGATGGACTTGTCAGAAGGCGGTCGTTTACTATGTATGTCAGTAAAAGTATCACCAGGCACCCCTTCCATGTATTTACAACGTCGTATGAGAAGCTAACCGTTTTGTTAACCTACTAGAGGCGCGGGAGATGACCGTGAGTTACCCGAGTCTGAACTGGACTAGGACGAATTGCTCTCTAGAACACTCTCTTGGATGTTGTCGTTCTCCTGCCAGGGGCTTCGCTCAAGTCCTCGCATCTCGTCCTCTGCGTCTTCTAGACCGGCAGCCAGGTGCGTCGTGGCACTAGTCCGACGGCGCAACGCGACGCGGAGCACAGACAAGCCATTCTATGTCACGACGCCTATATTCTACCCCAACGCCCGTGAGCCTGACCTGCCTTTCATCGCTTGGACCCACTCGCCGACGTGACTTGCCAGGTCCACACATTGGACACCTCCACTCGCTCGTCACCGCGGACATCATCGCACGGTTTCAGCGTATATTGAATCCTACTCGTCCGGTGGTGTTCCTCACAGGTACGGACGAGCATGGTCTGAAGATGCAGCAAGCAGCCGAAGCCAGGGGTGTCGATCCGCTGGAGTGGTGCGACATGATATCTGCCGAGTTTCGTGTTTGTCCCACTACTATGCCTATATTATGTGATGTTCACGGTGACGCCGTTCGCGTAGAAATTGGGCGAAAGAGCTAATATCAGTGGGACCATGTTCATGCGCACCACGCAACGACAGCATCGTGACACCGTCGAGCACGTCTGGGTACGCTCTATCGACGACCTCCAGGCACTCTTCCTCACCCGTGATCCCGTGCAGCGTGCCCTCATAGACCGGGGACTTATCTATAAAGATACCTACGAGGGATACTATTCCACCACCGACGAATGCTTCTACCCATCCTCGCGTATTGCATTCCATCCAACCCGTTCAAACACTAAAATCTCGATTGAGACAGGTTCTGTCGTGGAATGGTCCAGCGAAGTGAATTACAAGTTCAGATTGTCCAAGTTCCGCGAGGTTCTCCTTGCGCATTACTCCGTTGCTGCTGAGCTCAACACGAAAGCCGAGCAAGGACTCGCGTCGCGCGGCGTACATCCGGACGTTTATCAGAACGCGGTGATTCAAAGTTTGAGTACGGAGCATCTCGAAGACTTGTCGGTATCCAGACCGAGAGACAGGATTGGATGGGGGATCCCTGTACCTGGGGACCCCAGTCAGACCGTGTACGTTTGGTTCGATGCATTGTTGGTGTATCTGAGTGGAGTGGGTTATCCCTCCGCCGGGACAACGGTGTGGCCCCCAGACGTGCAGATAGTCGGAAAGGACATCGTTCGGTACGCCCATAGTTGCTTTATGAGTCGTCCTTGATCTCATGCGTACAAGCTTCCATGCGGTCTATCTCCCAGCAATCCTGCATGCTATGGGGCTCCCAATGCCAAAAACACTACTGACGCATGCACACTGGACTGCAGGGCAGAAGAAAATGTCGAAATCTCTCGGCAACGTGGCTGATCCTATGACAGCAATGGATGAATTCGGAGTGGACGCCGTTCGGTTCTACCTTGCGCGTGTCGGAGGGAGATTTCGGGATGATGTTGGTGAGGTCCCGTAGTCTGTCACATTTGATGGAGTTCGTCGCTGCAGCGGGAAGTTGATGCCATGATCTTCTTCGTAGATTGGTCTGAGGAACAACTCCGAAAGCATGCAGACGAGATACGCAATTCCCTCGGGAACTATTTCCTTCGGATAACATCGAATGCTATCAAGAGCCGAGCTTTGAGAGTAACCGGAGCCTCCTCCAAACCATTGGAGTTCCATGATCTGTTCTCCAGCCAATCCCCTAACATAAGCTTTCCGTGTGCCTCGAAGGGCCTATTGGATCTGGAAACCTGCAAGCTATCGACCAATGAAGAATTACTGACATTGCTCGACGGTCTCGGAGCAAGGGTATCAAGTTCCATGAGAAACTTCGAAGTGGCGGATGCGCTCCACACAGTCATGCTGGTTTTAAAACATGTAGGCTGCTCCTTGACTTTCATACCCTGTCACCGCTGAGTAACGATCTAACAGGCGAATGCTCTCTTGACAATTCTTGAACCCTGGTCAGATGTACATCCGCCAGATGTCGCCTTGCGGTGCTACCTTACCGCCCTCGAAACCCTCCGTATCACGGGGATTCTTTTCCAACCATTTATACCGCATACAAGCGAGAAATTGCTTGATGCATTGGGTATCCCTGCGGATAGGAGGAGTGTAGAATATGCGCATGTCGGAAAAGGTGAAGTGGGAGGTGGGCAAGTCATGGACGTGAGAGGAGTCAAGTTATTTGAGAAACCCTCCAACAAGGGTTCATCGGAAAGTTGAGTCACAAGCATCCTTTTGTCTCATGATAGTGGATATACCTTTTACATCCCGTCTCAGTTTTCTCGGTCGTTTGTTCAGTTTCAAGGTATACTGGCTGGGGGTAATATTTTAATAGCGATTGACGTCGGAATCATGACTTTAGTTGCAACTGCATCTTTTCGACGACGATCTCGACGATGTCTTTCCACTCTGTCATCGCCCCTAGACCTATACATGAAAACAAAAGGTGACTGGCGCGTAAAAGGGGGGTATTGATCGACTGCATACCGACATCCCCACAAGCAAGACCTTTTCCGATTGGCCCTACTACGTGATATCTGACAATCTCTCGCACGACACGGAGGTGCTCTGCCGTCAGGGGGTGCTCATACATAAGCGTGTTCATTGCGGGAAAGATGTATGTTGGTGTCTTTGGTGCTAGAGCGCGGAGAAGAGATGTCTGACACATTCGATCGTCAAGTAAGAAAAAAAGGTGACAGCAAGGAGGTTGGAGGAGGGACGAGTTACTTACGACGAAGTTGTCGCACAAGCCGGCTGCGATCTTGGCGAGTGTGTTTGCAGAACATGGAGCGACGAGGACTATGTCTGCCCAGCGTCTCAGTTCGATGTGGAGGATGGGTTCGCCGATGGTGTATGTCCCCTGTATAAGTGGCAAGGAAGGATGAGAAGAACGGAGCCCCTGTGATTCACAGAAGCGAGGGATACGTACTGACCACTCATCGTCGTCCGTCCAGATGCGCGCACCGGCGTGCTCGACGTCTGCAGCGTTGAAGAATGAGAGAGACCGTTTGGTCGAAACGACCTCGACTTTGACATTGCTATACTAAGCTAACGGGTTGTGCCTGAGTGGTTTTTGGGAAGACGAGGAGAGGGTACTGACCTTGAAGAGTTCTTTTACAATGAGGGGAGTCTTTATGGATGCTACGCTACCAGTTGTGATGAGGAGGATGTGCGTGTGGTCGGGCACACGCTCGAGCTCAGCGATGAACTGGCGAGCCATGAGAGAGGAACAAATGGGGTATGTCAAAGGTGTTCCACCTAGCTATTTACTGTGGAATCCTTGACATATACCCTATTTGTTCCTCTCCTTTAACATACCCCATTTGTTCCCCTCTCATGGCTTGCCGGTTCATCGCTGAGCTCGAACGTGTGCCTAACCACTCACACATCCTCCTCATCACAACTGGTAGCATAGCATCCATAAGGGCTCCCCTCATTGTAAAAGAACACCTTAAGGTCAGTACCTTCTCCTCATCTTCCCAAAAACCACTCAGGCACAACCCGTTAGCTTAGTATAGCAATGTCAAAGTCAAAATCATTTCGACAAAGCGGTCTCTCTCATTCTTCAACGGCGCAGACGTCGAGCACACCTGTGCGCGCGTCTGGACGGACGATGATGAGTGGTCGGTATGTATTCCTTAGAGAACAACCAGTCAATCAGTCGTCGACCCGTATTTATCCCTCCAAGATACCCATCGCCTTCCACTTATCCCAGAGCAGTCCGATGCCAACAGGCGCGTTGGCAGCACCCTTGACGTCCTTGATATCCAACAATTCGTATTCCTTCCCGAACGCTAAAAAGTGCGCAAAGAGTGAATTAAAGTGGGGCTCTGAGCGGAGATGGAGAATTTGCGGGTAGTGTGCATGGTATATGTGAGCAAATACGCGGAGGAGTTGGCGGTAGACGTGTTTGATGGTCGAAGGGAAGGACTGGGGGAAATCGTGACCTACGATGCACTGGGTAAGTTGTGAACGGTCACTGGACTGGTCGAGTCATACCAGATTTCGTGGGGAAGACGTTCTCATCGTCGAGGAGGTTTTGGGCCCATGTCATTACGTAATCAATATATGTCGGTGCAGCAAGGTTCACACTCTTTCGATCTTGGTTGATCCAAGTATAATTGAGGCTTTGTTGGGTGGGTTCTGTCAAAGGATGCACACGACGGAGCGCTATGCACGCACGTTGGCCCAGCCGACATGGTAGGACATGAGTGCTGCGTGCAACACTCGGAAATAACCCCATAAAACTCGTTGAGGTTGGTATAAAAGTCAAACACTACATGGAAGCCACAGTAAGAGCGGATAGAAGACGAGGGGAAAGGACGGACCATTGACCGCAACCCATTCCATGATGTCGACATACTTTGGGAGGACGACGATTGTCTTGAAGTTGCCTTTGACCAGAGCGGCTTCGACAAACGGGCTGCACAGATAAAGAGGCTTGGAGGGCGATGGGCTGCTTGGCGACGCGGGGACCGGTGGGGGAGGCATATCGGGGAAGGTTGCTGAGGTCGGTGTCGGCGAACGTTTCGGAGCGCGGGGGTTGCGGGCCATGGAGCGTCTGAAAATCGCGGGGATGAGCGATATCGAGATGTGTTGGGACGACATGAAACGCACCCGATGGAGTTGAAGAAAGACATGTCTGGGAGGTGCAGTAAATTGCAAAAAAAGCTGTAGGACGAGCATCTTCGTTTCTAAAAATGGAAATAATCATGTTGTGCAGAATAGCGTGGGAGTTCGGGACAAAAAGCGGATGGGCATGATTTTTGCACCGAGACATTGCCGAAACGTGGACCCCGACCGAGCTCAACGAGGAGTGCGTTGAGCTCAGCTTGTTTCTTGTCGCAAGATTTCGATTTCTCCGTCATTGTCCCCAATGGTGAGCACGAGACGGAAGTCCAAGGCTGCCGCCGCCGCGGGTGCTGCTGCAGAGCAAGAGTTCGAGACTGCCTCGACGCAAGGCACTGAGGACCTCTCACTATCCGCCCCCATCTCGTCTGCCTCGTTCCTTGTTCCCATACCACCTGACCTCGACCTCGACACGCTATCACATATTCTACCCGATGTCTCGTTTGCAAAACCGGACCCAGAAACGGTCCTCGCGGTGTACAGACTCTTGCTAGCCCAGGTGGTAGACCAGGACGACACCCGGCGCGACTTGGAGGAACTCAGAGCCGAGGTAGATCGCAAGGAGATAGAGCTTGACCAAGCCATTCAAGACGGTGAGACCAAAACGAAGGACCTCGAAGATGCGCTTGAGACATTGCGAAAGGAGGTGGGCGCCCTCAGAGAAGAAAGGGATCGGTTTGGTGCGTGTCCATATACATTTTGTGCCACCAACCTCCTATATCCGGCTTTCTCTAGTCGCGTCGAACAAAGATTTGGAAACGCGTATATCATCGTTCGCCAGCTCGCGATCGTCGTCAGTATCAGACCTCGACTACCTTAAAAATCGCATCGAGGAGACGGAAAGAGAAAAGCGTGATCTGATAGGTGTCTTAAGCAGGCTTAAGGAGGACGCAGCCCAGCGTGATGGTACATGGAGTGTCTTTGCAATCCTTGAAGTTGACTGACCTTCGGGCCACAGAGGAAGTCCACAACTTTCGGGCAAACCTTCGTCAGGCTCGTCAGGACCATCAAGCCCTCGAGACTCAGGTCCGCGAGCTTCGCTCAACGGAGACCTCAACCAAGGTAGATCCTTTTATCTGTCGCTCCCGTTGGACGTCCACATACTAGTTGACCTCTTCGTTAGTTCAAGCTTGAAACACTTTCCCAACAACTTGCCCTTTCCCAGTCCGAGACTGAGCGCGCAAACACTGAGTTGACTGCCAAGTCAGAGGAGTACATGAACTATCGACGTACCAAGCATGCCGAATTCATTCAATTGCAATCAGCGCATGACTCTCTGACCCAAAAGCACGCTCTTGCTGAAAATTCTCTCAGAACCATGCAATCCGCACAGGCTGCATCGACACAGCAGCTAACTCAAGCACACACCAAAGTACAGGACTTGCGGGGACAACTTGCAGAACAAGAGGCGGCATTTACGGCGGAAGTCTCTGGCTTGAAGAGACTTGTAACGATCATGGAAGAGAGGGAAAGACAAGCAAAGGACATTGTGGAAAGTATCGAGCGCGAGTGGGCAGGAGTGGGTGATCGCGCCGATAAACGGGAGGCTGCATTAAGGGCAGAGACCGAGAAGGAGCGACACGCTCGAGAAGATGCGGAAAGGAGGCTGGAACAGATGGAGACGATCCTGGAGAGAATGCATCGCGGTGAACTTCCAGTTGCCGGTCGTGACGCTTCCGTTCCTGCGACCCCTGGGCGAGCTTCTGGCAGCCACGACTCCGATGCCATGCTAGGCTTAAGCCCAACAGTGGCAATGGTTAGCAGAGTGCAGAAGGGCGGGAAAACGTTTACGGAGGTCTATGCGGACTACGTGCACCTGGAAGAGGAGTACGCGAAGAAGTGCGCAGAGTATGACCACATGGATAGGACACTTTCCGATGTTCTCGCTCAGATAGAGGAACGAGTAAGAGAATCCATATGCATCGGGAAGCAGCCCCCCGCTTATCATGGTTTCAGGCTCCCATCCTCGCACAACAGCGCGAGGAACACGAACACCTCAAGGAAGAGTGCAATCAACTCTCTCGTCAACTTTCGGCTGCTCTTGCTGAACGCGATGCCAATGCCATTTCCTTCCAAGAGGCTTCACAGAAGCTGAAGAAGTCGCACCAAGAGACCGACGTTCTCCAGCATCAGCTCACAGACCTAGGGCGACAAGTTCAAGCCCTCCTCAGGGAATTTGGTCGACGAACTGATCCTTCGATTCCATCGGACGAGGAACTCGATGAGATGGCACCATTGCCTAGTGCCAATATTGACGCTGTTATCACGAACAACCTTGTTCTCTTCCGCTCCATTCCAACCCTTCAAGAGCAGAATCAAAAGTTGCTCAAGATCGTTCGTGAGCTCGGCGCGAAGATGGAGACTGAGGAACGTGAATACCGTGAGGCGCTGGAGAAGGAGCAAAGCGAGGCTGTCCGCGAGGCCCATGAAGCCATCCAAGATCTCGCAGCCCAGCTTGAGCATCAGAAGAAAAGCAACGAGGTGACCATCCAGGCGTATATGAAGGAAAGAGATACCCTCAAAGCCATGCTTGCTCGCGCTGAACGCTTTCAATTACGTGGCGGCGTCAATGGTGATGTCAACGGTGTGGCATCTGCTGCTTCGAGCGATTTGGTAGCCGAGTTGGAGGATGTCCAGGCGCAGTTTGAGTCATACAAGGTAGAAATGGGCATGGATGCCGAGAAGCTGCGCGATGATCTGGCTCAAGCCCAAAGGCAGCTTGGTCAGGCCAATGCAGCACTTGCAAAAGCAACCGCCAAGATCGAGTTTCTCGATGGCAAGTTGAATTCCACTCTCAGACTACTTGTTTCGTTTGCTCATTTTGTACCAGAGCGACAACGCATGACTCAGGAGCAACTGAGTATGCAAAGTCGAGATCTGGATAGCTTGACGTTACGCAACCAGCAGCTCTATGATCAACAGACACGCCTTGACATAGACCGGGAGCGAGTTGTGGATGAGTTGGCTGTCACGAAGGGTGATCTCGAACAACTTCGCAACGAGGCTGCAAATCTTCGAGCGGAGAAGAGGATTTGGGAGGTTAGTCTTGGGCCGATGGAAGTTGGTTTCGAGGCTAACGACAGTTTTTTTTTATCAGAGTGTCCAATCCCGACTGATTGAAGAGAACAAGAACCTGGCTGTGGAGCGTTCACAACTCTCGGACCTCATGGGAAACGTCCAAAAAATGCACAATGACCTGGAACGCTCGGGGGAGAACGATCGCAGGCGCCTTGAGACTCAGGTGCAGATGATGGAGAACCAGACGTGAATTTTCGTAGATTCTTGGACTATTCCCTTACTTATTTTACGTCTAGCCAAGATTTAAAGTCACAGCTGGGCCAAGAACGCGAAGCGATCAGACATATCACACTCCAGAGGGATATCGACATGAAAGACCTTCAGTCACGTCTGGATAAGACGGTACGTCTGCGCATGTTAATCTGTGCCATGCTTATCCGGTACTCTTAGACCGAACAACTCTTCCAAGCACGGGAAGCACTCGTCGGGGCCGAAACCAGCAAGACCCATTTTCAAGAACGGGTGGAAGAACTTGCGCGCCAACTTCAAGGCAATGCAGAGAAACTCGCCGTTTATGAGAGAAGGACAACTGGTCCCGGTGCTGCTGCTCCCGCGCCGGATCCAAGCCTGCCCCGTGAACAACAACTCGAGCAAGAAGTTGCCGATCTTCGGTACATTTCATACCAGTGTACAGTGACATGTCCTTACCTATATATTTGTTTTAGTGCACAACTCAAGGTTGCCCAAGTTGACCTTGCTGCTGCACGCAATCATATGCAGCAGTTCCAAGAGATCAGTCAGGCTAACGAGACTGCCCTTACTGCGCTCAATACTACCCACGATGAATACAGGGCAGGCACTGAAGTCCAGCTCGCTAGACATGAGGTATGTGTGTTATGCCGCCGAGTGTGACCTAGATGTACTATGGTATCCCTTTAGCTCGAATACAAGTCACTCGAGGAGAAGCTCCGCTCTGTTCAGCAAGACCTCCAACAATGGACAAACAAGTATAGCGAACTCCAGAAGGCGTTAGAGACTGAGCGGTCTGCGTGGACCAACGATAAGAAGACCCTCGAAGATACGATTGTGGACATGAGCACCTCAGAGAAACACTCTGAGAGCGATCGTGCCGCTCACGAACGTGAGGTTCGCGCACTGGACGAGCGTGCAGTGGTATGTATTTACCCTTAGTGAAGCTAGTTTTTACTTATTATCCTCCATAGGCTGCAGAAGAGAGATATTCACGAGAAGTGGTTGCACATGCGGAATCTTTCAAGACAATTGAGAACCTCAAGAAACAACTCGGTAATGCGCAGGCTACGTCGCGGCAGAACTTAGCAGAGGTTGCAAATGCCCGGGCGAAACTTGAGGCTTCGGAAGGCAGCTGGAAGCGACAAAAGGAGGCTTTAGACAAGGAGATGGTAGATCTCAATGCGCGGTGAGATACTGTTTTGACACGTGAACTTTTGGCTGAGTCGTTTCACGTCGCAGCTGCAAGGACCTGGCCGCGCAGAATGCCCTACTGTATCAACATCTCGACAGTGTCAGCTCTCAAGCTGCACGTATTCGTCAAGTTGCCGATTCCACTACGGAGAGCACTAACGAAGATACCGATGCCGGCAGTGACATGGACACGAAGCTTTCTGATTTACGTTCTGTGGTGGCATACCTCAGAAAGGAGAAGGAAATCGTCGATCTTCAGCTTGAGCTTAGCAAGCAAGAAAACGTTCGCCTCAAGACCCAGCTTGATCATCTAAGTCAGAGCTTGCAAGAAGTCCGCAATACACTTTCAGAGGTGGGGGCATCGAGTCGTCTCGCCTGTCTTTCTGAGACTCATTTCGTAGGAACGTGAGCAAGCTGTCCAAGCAGCCACATCCGATGCACAGCACGCCGAGATGTTGGAGCGGATTAACCAGCTCAACATTCTCCGTGAGAGCAACGTGACTCTACGTACTGACTGTGAAACCTACTCCAAACGTTCTCGCGAACTGGATACCAAACTCAAAGCGCTTTCTGCCGAACTCGAACCTGCTAAAGAACAAGCTCGTGTCGCACGTGCCGAACTCCAGGCTCGAGATGCTCAAATCGCGCTCCTCGAGAGCGAGAGCAAACGCTGGCAAGAGCGCAACGCACAGCTGTTGAGCAAGGTTGGTGGTCCATACAGCAGGGTGTCTTTGCTTGCTAAGTCTGTCTATAGTACGATCGTATCGACCCCGCTGACCTCCAAACCTTGAAAGAAGAGGTCGAAAACCTGAAGACTCAAAAAACTGACGTGGAGAAGCGCCTCGCTGAGCGCGATGCGAAGGAGTCGGAGAGTGCTTCCAAGGTAAGAATTGATGTTGTACCCTATCTTGGCCTTTCTGGAGCTCCTTTTTGCCCTTCAGATGGCAACCTATGAAGAAAACATGCGTAAACTCAGGGGCATGACCAACAATCTCAAACAGCAGCTCGGAGCCTCTAATAGCGAGAAGTCGACCTTGAATCGGACCCTCGCTAACCTGCAAGCAGAGCTCAAGACCGTGATCGCGGAAAGGGATTCGCTTCGTACCAATGCGGGGACTGGTGCAGATGTATCCAAGGAATTCACAGTCCAGTTAGAGTCACTGCGCCAAGAGAAGGCTGCTTTGGAGAAAGCACTAGCTGATGAGAAGGCTTCCAAGGCTGCTATTGTTCAGGCTGCTCCTTCCCCTGACCAGTCATCTCTTATCGTAGGTTCCTACATCCGTACCTTCACGCGCCTCTTCTAATGCGTCAACAGGAGAGCTTGCGGTCCGAGAGGGACAAATTACTCGCTGAGAGGGAGAGCTGGAGCAAACCTTCTGCTGGGGACACCCCTGATGCTGTCAGAACGCAGTTGGAAACAGAGAAGGCAGAACTCCAGAAAGCTCGCGACGACGCCCTCGAGCGATTGAATGTAAGTAACCACACCGTTGATGTTGCGTTGCGTTGCTCAACTATTATTCACCCAGGCTGCTGAGGAACGAGCGAACAAGGCGATCAATGATGCTAGAAACCTGAAGCAGTCGAATGTAAGATGCTACGGTCCTCTCACTCTTTTGGACAAAGAGTTTTAATGACTTCATTAGGAGAAGTTCCAGACCAGAGTCTCCGAGATGCAAAGGACAAGAGAGCTCGCGATTGCTTCGGCTGTCGAGAAAGCTAAGAGCGAGATTAATATCTCCCTGGTCGCTACTCCGAATACGGAGGAAATGGCACAAAAACACGCCCAGGAAATCGAAACTCTCCGCGCGGAGCATGAGGCAGCACTGAAAGCTGCTGTCGAGGCCACTGCTGCCGGTGCCAAACCAAGAACCACCAGTGATGACGCAACGAAGGCTGCTATTGAAGCTGCCATCGCTGCCCATGACAAAGAAATCCAAGCCAAGCATGCCGAGGAGATCTCTGCTGCAGTCGAACGAGGCAGAATGGAACAAGTTGCCAAGGGTAAACTCAAGGATGCTCAGCTCGTTCGATCACGGACCAAGCTCAAGGAACTGGAAGCCCAAGTCATGGAATGGCACAAGGCTGGACTCATACCTGAAGCGACTGCCACCGCGCCTGCCGTCGCTGTGCCTGCTAGCTCCGCAGTTTCCCCCGTTACTCCTACCACATCTGCTGCTTCTATTTCGAAAAACCCTCCAGCTTCCACAGCCCCAGTGGCGTCCACGTCTGTACCTGCCCCTGCGGCTTCGACATCAGCACGCACTGCTGCTCCCGTAGCGCCACATTCATCCGCAAGCGTAGGTCCAGTACGTAGGGCGCTTGGCGGTTCTGTCTCCCTGGGTACGACCGACGGTGTAGGACGAGGACGGGGTGCACCACGTGGGCGGGGACGAGGAATTAGTATACGTGGTGCTGCACCTGCCCAAGGTGGCACTGGTCCTTCTCCGACTCCAACCACTGCTGCTACGTCGACGACGACAGCTCCGACAACCGTCGGCGTCCACATCATGGGCGCAGCGAGCAAGCGTGGACGGGAAGACGAAACGACCCAGTCGAATGATTCATTAGCGAAACGACTGAAACCTGCCGGGGAGAATACTGCTGCTAGTAGCACTGCAGCGTCTACCACTGTCGGAGGCGGTAAGCCGCCAGTAGCCATTCGACGACCACCCCCATCATAACGTATTTCCAACTCGTGTTATTCTCTTACTTCGCATCCGTGTATCATATCATTATCCATGCGTCTGGTGCTTTTGTAAATTCAACTATCCCACTTCATGAAGAATTTACTCTTTATGGACATTTGAACCGTCAAAATTAATCAAATCAGTGACGGTACGAGCATAAGCAATTAATAAGATCTAAGAAGGAAAATAATCAAGACATAAGAACTATATTTCCGCAAGCTAGGCGGAAAGCACGAAAAAAGACGTAGGAGAGCGTTGCGAGTGGACGTCACAAAAAGACAGCGTAACGGCGGCGTAACGAGGAACATCGCTGCGAGTGGCATCAGGCTAGGGAAGGAGAAGAAAAGAAAAAGTTACTGTTCGATGCTGTGATTGACGATAGCAATAGATAATAGCAGATGAAAACGCAATGGATGTGTGTAAAATGACAAATGGATGAGCTATGAATGGGATGATAAGGAAAGGATAGACAATATGACGACAGACCGAAAGCAGGAAGTGGATTGCTATCCAAGACTTGACGAAAAGGCATAAGAAGCATAAATTGGATTGACCGTTAATTAGAACGACGAGGAGACAATGGCCTGGAGGATTGGCAGGGAAGAATGAAGCGAGAAGGCAATACGACAAGGGAACAATTGGGTGCAAATCAGACAACGATGGTCCGCGACAATCTTCTAGAGACTGTCTTCCCAGGGACCATAGCCTTGATCGCACGGAGGACAAATGTGGATTTACCCTCGTCCTTAGAGGCGCGGGAAGAACTCGTGTTCATGCCCTGACTAGCAGTGATGAACCCAAATTCGTCTATAGACGACGATCGTCTCCACGCGTCTTCGCTCGAAACGGGTGGAGGCATTGCACGCTTGCCTGTTCCAAATACGCCGAATCCGCGAGAGTGGCTAGCCTTGGATTGTTCTGCAGTAGTTATTGTGTTATGTACTGGTTTCAGCTTATCTGATTGGTAGCCTTTTCCGACACGCTTAACACCGGACGTGGCCATCAGGAATCGATCATAGACGCCTTCCAGGTGTCGTCTGTCGGGAGAGTCAAGAGCAACTTGCTCGCCTGTATTGCAGAAGGGATAAGGTTCGACGTGGCACGGAAGCGAATTCAAATCATCGGATTGAACGCAACGACGGACTATTGACGTCTCGGGGGTAGTCGTAGAATCTTCTGTAGATCTTGGCGAAAGGGGGGGTGCAACAAAGAGACTTCTGTCAAGGACAGTCGACAACCTTGGCGAGGGCGATGACACGGGAACTGTAACGGGCGGCCGATTCACTAATGCACGGCGTAGTCGACTTGTAATGTCCCGCTTACCCTTGTTGAGTTCCAACTCCAATTTTGACATGTCTCGAATATGTCTATCCAAGTTACTTTGAGACTTAGATTTCTCCCTCCGTCTCGATGGACTACCATCAAAGAAATTGCCAACTGCTGGATCAGCACTCGCCTGCGCGGGTGATCTGGTGGAGATGGTTGCACGACGTTGTCGCGAAGTTTGCATGAGCACACTAATCGAAGGGAGTACGGGCACCGACGATTCTGGAGCGTGAATGTATGAAAAAGACGTGTTGGGATCTTCTTTGCCCGCCGACGCTGGTGAAAGTGGTGCATCCAGACTTGTAGGCTCGACAAAGATTTCGTTAGCTGCAAGAAGTCGTTTCGGAAGACGAGAAGAGCGGCTCGCACTGAACGGGCCATTATTAATTCCGTCGTTGTGTTGATTTGCAGGCATCGGTGTGTTCAGTATACCAAGATGCCGTGAGGGCGAGCGGGAGATGGATACAAGTGGAAGTGGAGCGGGAGGTGTGACAGTAGTTGAGGCAAAGTTCTGGCAAGTTTCTTCAACCACCTCTGTTTCGCAACAGATCAGTCAGCCTTTTCACTGGCCAAATACGCCAGGACTCACTCTCCACACTTTGGATCCACAAGTTCATACGATCGAGTGCGACCTCATGTTCGGGTCGGATATTCTCCCAACTGAATCTTCCTTCTTCACGGGAGCGTCTCTGTTCGAAATCAATCGGTTCAACAGAAGCACCCCACACTGGTGTAGAACGACCCGTGAATTGGGCCAAGGTAGAAGATTTGTAGAACCGTACGCCCTTGTCTGAGGACCAAGACAAACGGTCAAGTAAACGATATATAATGAAACAAAACGCCTACCAATGGACGCCTTAACGCTGTGTTTCAATGAGCTGAATCCCGACTCGGTGTTCCTGGGTACTTCCAGGGGCAGCCCAATCTCAGTCACAGTATCACTCTTGACCCTACTCTCTTCGGTCAGTCGCCTTCCCTCACTCTCACTGAGGCCAAGTGCGGTGATGGACTCGTTTCGCGGCGATAGTATCTGGGCTGACGTGCGCACACCAATCTTAGCGACCTCGATCTCGCTCCTTTCTAATTTTGACGAAGAGGAAGATATGGTCGTTGCCGTTCGCGGAGTAGGGGGTCTTCCATCCTCGACTTCGACATCTTCCTGTTCCTCAACCTCAGCAGTAATCTTGCGCTTAGCCTGCGCAGAGGTGGCTGCGGCAATAACCTCTGCTTCTACCCCAGAGTTGTCATCGTCAGAATCCGGGTCAGTGCTTGTCTGAGTGGGAATCGTAGAGCTATCGTCACCGTGACCGTCAGTACTTGCATCAGCCAACCTGTTCATCTCCCTCAATCGCTCACGTTCCCTTTCCCAATCCATCATCCGGTCTCTGACACTTCCCTTCGCGACCGTCGTGCAGGACAAGTTGGCCACCAGGGGAACCGACAGGGCAGGATGGTCTTGCTCCTTCGCAGGGGTCTCAGCACTAAGAGGTGGGACACCGAAACGGCCGTTAGGTACGTGTGTGTCATTGCAGGAGGTATGAACTGGAGTAAACGGGCCTTCTTCATCCCCCTTGCTCTTCTGCACGCTTGTGCGAGCCCCCGTGTTTTCCTTTCCTCTATCTTTTTGTTCCCTACCCTGCTTCACCGGACGTCCGACACCATGCGCACCAAGATCGACGTTCCGAGAAAATCCTGTAAGATCTGCGAGCACACGAGCGCGCCCACGCACCCGGGACGGCTTTCCTGACAATTGTTTCGAGACTGAGGTTTGTTGAGAAGCCTGGGGTATGTAGAAAGGAGCCTGGCTGGAAGTGCTACGACTGGGTGTTCGGGTAATATTGCGCGAGGTGAACAAGTGAGGGGTGGCATGTGTACGTGTCCGGTCCGCTTCGGGGGACTTGAGATGAGAAGTAGTGTGTTTCTTCGTGGTTCCCACTTGTCTCGAAGGAATGGATGAGTCCCTGGAAACGCCGCATAAGGAAGCGACACATGGAGAAGGTTGCCGAGGGCCGAGGGGATGTCTCGTCAGGTTTGAACTGGAAGAGATAAACATCTGTGTCTGGGATGGGTTCGCCTTCTCCCGGCCTTTACAAATACTAGCACTCTTCAATTTCGTCACACTGATCTGGCGCCGAGGTTTGACAATGGGCGAAGCTTGGACAGTAGATGGTTCCCTCGTGTGAGCCGTAGACGAGATATCAGGGGTACGTAATCTGGGTTGGGATTTGGATCGTGAGTGGGTCCTAGTTCGTACTGCAAGCGAGACGGAGATGGGAGGTGCTTGCCCCGCGACGGGACGGTGGTCCAACTTCGTCTGCACTTCTGAAGAAGATTTAGGTGTGCCAGATGTACCGGATTTCGACGCTGACGGTGTTCTTGGAACATGCTCCGGTGAAGGTTCTGTTCCCGAAGCTGGCCGCAGGCTAGCACCCACTTTCAGTGTAGTCTGTGACGAGGACTCCGTTCCCGGTGCTGGACGCAACGCAGGCGATCGGGACGTAGGCTTTGATGCCGACCATGGGAGAGAGATGTCAAGGAGGCGTGACATTGATGGTTCTTTTTCTTTCTGTTTGTCCTTGAAGGAGTCCTTGAATGCATCAAAGAACGAAGGTGACCGAGCGTGCTTGCTAGGCGGGACCGTCGCCGATGCCGACTTCCCTGTAAGACGTGGTTAAAAGACAGACGAAGATATTACTGTCTACCCACTGTGACCGTGGACAGGAGTCATCGGGACCACGTCCCAGTAAGCATCTTTCATTACGTCCGCTGCTGTACATCGCAGGTCAGCATTGGGAACAATCATGCGTTTCAGAACACGTTCGATGTGTTGAGACATGGAATATTTGCCAACCCATTTTCCCCGCATCTGTGTCAGGCGGTCACACGGTGGACCAAAGCAGAACGAGGATACATACAGTACGACCCCAGTACCTCTCCAAGTCTTCCTTGTTGTCAAATACCTCTCCCTCCTCATATTCAAAAGGAGTACGTCCAACGAGGATTTCAAAGAAAGTTACTCCGAGAGACCAAATGTCGGATTTTCTGGTGTCATGGAAAAGTCCACGGGCGCGCTCAGGGGAGAGATACTGGAGAAACGCTTGTCTGGAGTAGACCAGGTGAACGAACGACGACGTACCTCGGGTGTACCATAGGTCAAGTTGCTGTGAAAGGCCTCGGGAGAGCCAAGATCATACTTTTCAGCGAATCCGAAATCGACCAGAACAGGGACATTGTCACGAGAGAGGAGGATGTTAGCTGGCCTGTGAAGCAGAACGCTGAGTGTCAGAGCTTGGAAATATAGCATATACGTACTTGACATCATTGTGGACGACACCCCTGGAGTGTAAAAAATGAACCCCAGAAAGGAGTGATTTGAACCATTCCTTTGCGCGTGACTCTGATACCTCTACGGGAACAAGGGTGGGGAGGTATGGCCTAGCAACGCGGATGAGTTGAATGAACGAGATCAGGGGCAGAAAAGACCGACATTGTGATAAGCGCGTAGGAAGGAGTGATGATGAACGAATGAAAGGGGACGATAGACGGATGTGGGTCATTCTTGAATGATCTAACGATCTTCATTTCATTCCATCTAGTACGTAGTGGGAGTGAGAGGGGTAGAAGGGAGATCAAGGAGGGAAACGTACAATGAGCGTACTCTAGCAGCGGTAGTGGAGGTTTTGGAGCGATGAACGAGCTTAACGGCGACCTTCATGTCCTTGACCTTGCCAGAGGAGGACTTTGGGCGGCAGAGCCATACGCTGCCCCAGTTTCCGAAGCCGATCTGGAGCGAATAGGGTGAACAGAAGGGAGGAGAGGACAAAAGGGCCTACTTCTTTGACAAACTGAAGACGTTCTGCAAGGAGATGGTCAGAGAGCGAGAAGACGTCTGATACTTCGGAGGGTGAATCCATGATGGTCGTCGACGTTCTAGTACGTGGGGAGAGCTGTAAGGGAGATACAAGTACAGAGGGAGAAAGCTGAGAGGCAAGACGAGACAAGACCGCAAGAAGACGCGACACGGCTTGCTCTGAGCCTGGTCGCTACTTGAGCTGATCCCCAGGAGGAGGGGCTATTCGAACTGGGAGCAAACACGGATAAACAACGCGTAAACCCCGTGGGAAAAACACGACCGTGTTAACGACCACGAGGAAGCCGCACAGATCACACGTGGCAACTCGAGACAGACTCCGTGCACGACGCTGGTCGACGTGCTGGGATGAGGACTCGTCGAGCGGGATCGTCTTGTACGCTGTGTTCTCCATCACTCATACCAGCCATCAACAAGGCAGGATGCACGACAGAAGGGCACGTCCAACGTCACCGTCTTTTGCCTTTTCTCACGTGTGAATGCTATCGGGGATAGTCTGTGATCGTTGCCACTTCTCGTTTGCGAAGCGAAGGCAACGGCAACACGGTCGGACTCTTCGCTGGAGGCGCCCCTCACTCAGACCAGTGTTGAGCAGATGCCAATCAGTTGGGCCCATTTCCGTCTGTGAATAGGCACCAGTCTCGGTCGAAACACCCGCCACGTCGTTAGCCCAGAAAATGCGGCATCAGACAGCTGCCACCGAGCTCGGGTTCACTACAGTAACTCTGCACAACGTCGCACGCACGTATGGCACCACTCGCGCAGGCGCTTCAGGTCTCGTTCCACTTCAAGGACGATGATGGCACCTTTTGTTACCATTGCGAGTTGGATCCTAGCTGGGTCGTGATCGCGTAAGTGAGCTCATGTTGACCTCTCTTTCGATGACCTCACGCCCGACTGGCTACCGTGTTCAGTGTCCCACACGGAGGTGGGCACGTTGTGTCTTGTAGCCTCGTTGACCGATTGATGTTGGAACTACCTAGGCTACTCCCTGGGCGTCATCGTGGAGGCCTGTATCCATTACCAGTCCAGTTCCTCTCATCCAGACCCCGTCCACGTCACCGCACACTTCCTTCGGGCCACCAACGTTGGGACCGGCCAAGTGCGGGTCAAGCTACTCAAATCCGGCAGAACTTTCACCAACATCCTTGCAGAACTCGTGCAACAGGTCCGTAGTGCATTCACGTGGTTACGTGTTGCGTCTCCTTCGTCAGCCTGAACTGATAATGATATTTCGCACCCCAAGGGGACTACAAGAATAACCGCCCATATCCTCTTCGGCGATTTGTCCCCGTCGCAGCCTGGCCATAGTCAACGGGTTTTGGCGCCGCCATCTCCTTATGCGCGTCGTGTGCCCTTGTATTCGCACCCGAGCGCAGTGTCTCACAATGCGACCGATAAGTCGAGGAAGATGGAGAGCCGGATGTCTGTCGACACCGTTTTGTTAACCCATAATGATCCAAGCGGCCCATTGAGAACGACGACTGAGTCGGTCGGGGGAGGTGGCACCGTCTGGGGGGCATGGTACGAACTCACTCACAAGGACGACAAGCTCACAACGTCATCCATGTCGTTCTTTTGTGATGTACTTGTTAACTTACCAAATTTACTACCGAAAAGCGAGCCGGGCAGCGTAGGGGCGAAGACAAGGTCAGCACCACTCTCCCGTGGAGATAATGTACTGATTGTATTCCCATAGCTGGTTCCCTACCATCACCATGACAATGGAATTCAAGGCCAAGATACCATCATCCAACGACTATTCAACTCGCACGGTTGGTCTATACAGCGAATCACGCTTCCTGACCAATCCAAATGCACGTCACGATGCAAGGATAGAGGTTTGGACAGCACCTTCTGACATTGGTCGGGGACACGTCGCTGATGGATGGAGGGATCATCAGTATTGCATTGCTGTGGCTGACCAGATGGTGTTGATGCTCCCCATGGAGGTGAACTTCCGACTGGCGACCAAGCATCACGCGAATCTTTGAATGGATGGTAGTCGCTATCATTTCTCTCACACTCTGCCGATCTGTAACTATATTATCACCGACGCGTCACCCGGTGGAATATGCTCTCCGTTTCCAAAGTTCATTAAGCAATCACTGCTCAGACCACCCCCATAGAACCACGTACGAGTGGGTTCTCGATAGCGCTCAGGGACGTGGATATACCTTCACCGGCGGCTGACATTGCCGAATCCTAGGCTGTGGGAGCTTACACACGCTCCGGCTAGAGGTAACACCTCGTATCAACTTCTACGCACGTCGCAACGACTGAATGCACCGTGAATTCTCATGGTCGTGCTGTTCGTCAAGTTACTACCATCTCCTCGCCGCAGAATTCGCAGTAATGGTTGGTTGCTACTGATATGCGGTCATCACAATCTGTCGTCACGTGATTCCCCGCACCACATATGTCAATTGCAGAGTACACGCTATGCCTTTCACGGTGTCTAGCACCTCTGTATGGATGCCTCAGTAAGTCGTCCGTGCTCCAACCAAGCCTTAGTTGATCCCTCTCGAACAGAGCAACCCGTTCCTTGGTGGTAACTTCCCAATAGCCGCAAAGTTCACAATCCCGCGGTGGAAGAGACTTCTTTCCCAGGTAGTTTCTTTCTGTTCACTCGCTTGACGTAGGCCCCTGCTAGAACCCAGTTCGGGGTTCTCTGTGGACTGTCCTGTCAACCTGGGTTGACGCCTCTACCCTGGAATGTTATGACACGGCCAATGGTGATATCGATCCACATCAAGATGCCGTACCTCTGACCCTATAAAGGGAGCTTTCCTTCCAGCGACAAATCCTCATCATCCCATTCACTTCTCTCCATTACCTGGGTCGTCGCGCCAACACAGAGTTATGTCTAGATACGTTATTGATTCCGTTCCCTTTGTGACCCGTATCCGGGTCACGACTAGTGCGAGGGAACTTCTTGACCGCGACCGCAAGCGCGCAACCAAGTTACTTGCTGGTTTGTCACCATATGGGCCTCTCAGGACCTCAGAGCAGAGCGCCGCTGTTAGCGCTACTTATGGTGATAGCATCGATGTGACAGATTCGGGTAAGCTTTCCGGACTTGACATGGACTCTTGAAATGTACTGAACACTGGCTGTAGGCGTAACATATACGATGTCTGTCGGAGTCGGGAGTCCCCCAACTCAATACGACCTACTCATCGATACCGGTAGGCTTTTGTACGAGGCCGTCTCGGTTGGATGGACTCAATACTATTTACAGGAAGTTCAAACACTTGGGTCGGCGCGAGCACGCCATATAACCCGACGAGCACCAGCAAGGACACCGGGAACACCATCGTAATTTCACTCACGAAGCCACTTTGGCATTAGATTGACATCTTCGGTTGCAGAACGTCAGCTACGGCTCTGGGTCAATGTCCGGAAAAGAGTGTCAGTATTTTCTTTTCATCACACAGGTCGGACAGAAGCTGATGATAGCCCAGACACCGATACGGTCACTTTGAATGCAAGTCTTGTGATTCAGAATCAATCGATCGGCGTTGCTTCTTCTGCTCAAGGTTTTAGCGGCGTGGATGGCATTCTTGGGTGAGTACTTGTGTCGGAGGGACTGATCATTGGCACGTTGACATGATTCACAGGGTCGGCCCAGCTGATCTCACGCAAAGCACTGTTTCGAACACCACACAAGTGCCGACAGTCACGGACAACCTTTATGCACAAGGATTGATCTCAACAAATTCGTTGGGTATCTTTTACGAACCCTCGTCGACTGTCAATGTCGCGAACGGCGAACTGACCTTCGGAGGAACCGATAATACCAGGTGACTTACCCAGCCTTTCCTCTTCGTCTGAAATTCATCATGAACGTCAGATACACCGGTAAAATCAATTATGTGCCAATCACGACCACCTCTCCTGCCTCAAACGTGAGTGAAATCTATAGAGGTGCAATGACCAATATTCTCATTGGCTGCGTTGTCAAAGTACTGGGGAATCGACCAGTCAGTGACTTATGGAGATGGCACAACCATTCTGCAGAAAACTGCTGGGATCGTTGACACAGGTACCACCCTTTTACTCCTTGCCACAGACGCGTTCCAGGCCTATCAAAAGGCGACGGGGGCGACTTTGGACCAGTGAGATACTTCACCACTGCTACAACGTGGGAATTATTTAATTGTATGGAGAACAGAACGACTGGCTTGCTCACGATCACGGAGCAACAGTACACGCAACTTCACAGCCTATACTTTAACATCGGCGGAGTATGTTTTCTACGAGCGCTCCCCTGAACGACCGACTGAGATTTTTCTGGCAGGTCACCTACGAGTTAACGCCCAACGCCCAAATCTGGCCTCGTGCGCTCAACTCCGTGATCGGTGGCCAATCCGACCAGATTTATTTGATCACGTCTGACCTTGGAACTCAGAGCGGGTCTGGTCTCGACTTTATCAGTACGTCCCTTGCATGCGGTTGCGCTCGATGTTTTGCTGACGCGGGACATGCAACTATTAAGACGGGTTCGGGTGGTTGCAACGCTTCTACTCTGTCTACGACAGCGACAGCGCCCAAGTTGGACTCGCCACGACTCCGTATACCAACGCTGAGATCAACTAGACTCGTCGAGAATGGCCGCTTAGACCGTGCGTGTAGTGTAAGATTTGTGAAGATGGACTCGTCGGTGCGACTCTGCCGTGCATCAGATATGTAGCTGCCCTTTGAATGGACCGGCGTTTTGGTCCGCATTTGTATCGAGAATGATCCATTGGCCGCGTGCCTTTTAGATGTTTGCTTCATGTTACCGATCCTCTTCTTCTCGTACCAAGGCTTACCGCAATGTTCTGTCGACCTTGCAAAGCTCTTGGTAACAGAACACGCGCATGATATCACGGAGGGAATCCAACCACCGATGCGTATGATATACACCGCTCCTGGGCGCCTCTAAAGACTCCTCTTTGCGCCATGACGTCGATCATGTCCCCGGCGCCAAAGCCCACATCTCGTCTTGCTCGTTACCGTCTCCTGTCGTCCCATGCTTCAGTGCACGTCTCTCCCCTCCAACTTGGCGCAATGAGCATGAGGGATAAATGGGAGAGGTTTATGGGGAGCATAGACAGGCAGTCGTCCTTCAAAACTCCTGGACGCCTTTTTCGAACCCGGTGGAAATGTCATCAACACCGCCAACAACTAGCGAGTGTCTCGTGCGGTGACACGGGCGTGACACCACGCCGATGTTCCGTTGTAGCCAAGGCCAGAGGTCGAAGGAATTTATTGGCGAATGGGCTGAGCAATGCTGCATCAGAGACCAACTTGTCATTGCGACCAAGATCGGTGCTAGTGACGTGTGCCTATGGACGGCGTCGTGCTGATGCGTTGTCAAGTACTCGTCAAATCATATGCAGGGAGAAGCCGTCGTGCAGCAAAAGGTACTGTACACTGGAAACAGTATCAAATCGATGCATGTTAGCGTCGAAGTGAGCTTGAAGAGACTCAGAGCTCCGTACATTGATATTCTTCACGTCCGTTGGTGGGATTGGGAGACTGGCTTCGAGGAAGTGATGAATGGCCTTCATATTCTCGCTCAGCAAGGAAAGGTGCTCTATTTGGTGCGTATCGACAACATACTAGGTACCTCTGATCATCTTGACTCTATCTAGTTCTTAGGGTATTTCTATGCTCAAGCGTGGGTAGTTTCGCAGGCCAGCCAGTACGCTCGCGATCACGGCAAGAGCCCGTTTGTAATCTATCAGGGCCTTTGGAATGTCATGGATCGCTGTCTTGAGAGAGAAGTACTTCCGATCTGCAAGGCTCAAGGTACATTTGATATTAGAGTCAGTCTTTACCTGACCTGTAGGCATGGCCATCGCCCTGTGGAATGTGCTGGCAGGCGGGAAGCTTCGCCCAGACGAGGAAGAACGGCGTGCTCAGTCAGGCTCGAAAAGGCGCGCGATTACGGGCCCGAGTTGAACGTGAGATGAAAATGAAAAGGCGATGAGCGTAACATTGGAAAGAGTCGCCAAGGAAATTGGTGCCAAGTTTATCACCGCAGTGGCGATCGCATATGTCATGCAAAAAGGCACCTCATATATTTCCCATCATTGGAGGCCGAAAGGTGGAGCACTTTCATGCTAACCTTAAGGCGTTGGAGATCTTCCTCGCCCCCAAGCACATCAAGTACCTGGAAGGCGTTGTTCCGTTTGACGCCGGTTTTCCGATGACGGTGGTTGTCAGTCTGTTATACGCATCCTTTATCCATTTCCTTCTAACAGCTTCTCCGATACAGGGCGATGGGAGCGATGGGAGCGATTACTCCTTTATGATGAATTCAGCTCCTTACCTTGAGAAGCAGCCTGTTGCTGGAGCTTTCTTACCAGACTCTTCTTGAACTCGAAATCGCGTGGAGCGTCGGCCTTGGTTTAGACGTGTATCAGGATTATCGTTGTCGGGTCTACTGAGTGTAGCGTATCCAGTACTTATGAACGAGGGAGTGTGTCACTAAAAGACTACCTTCTGATGCTATCAACGCGGAAGTAATGCACTGCACTCTGGCATGCTTACTGATGACAGTGCGCCCGGCATCCTAAATGTTTGTCTCTTCACGTTGGTCCGTCTTTCCTTCTGTGCTGAACGCGTTCATTGGATCCGCACCTAGTTCTTGGTCAAGTTTCCGCTACTCTTTGCTATGGTGGTTCATCTGAATACTCGCTTCGCAAGAGGCGTCTGATCTTGTGATGAATCACACAATGAGTACACTACACTTGCAAAGCGCACGCGCATGTTGCGAAGCATGCAGTGAGTGTCACGTCCCCTGTTGGCAGTGCTGAAGCGCTGGACGATGTCGGGCAAGCACGGAGTGGAAAACACTGCCTGTATTCCGCACAGCCTGTCTCATTAACAGATATCAGCCTCGTCGTCCATAATGTCCTGGTCTATTCCCTTAAAGATTCCGTCTTCGTTTCCGAGTTGTTCCTACAATTCTTGCAGCGTGTTCGCATAAAGGGCCAGGCGTTGGGTCCTCCCGTCCCATCATTAGATCATCTGTTCAAACCCCCACTCACTGGTCCTCTCTAAATATAATAAACTATGGCCGGTAATCCCAAGGGAAGAGCCTCGGGATCGAATGACTTTCTAGGCGAGTCATGTTCTCCTCTGTCCTTTAAACTCTGTTCTGAAAGAACGTGCAGTCGATTTCATGATGGGGGGTACTGCCGCGGCCATTTCAAAGACGGTTGCAGCACCCATCGAACGTGTAAAAATATTGATACAGAACCAGGGAGCTATGCTTGCGGCTGGCCGCCTGAGCTCCCCGTACCGTGGTGTGACTGATTGCTTTAGGAGAACCTATGTAGAAGAAGGGTTCTTGAGCTGTGCGCCAATGCATTTTTTGCCCATCATTCCGACATAATTAGCTCGTTAAGTTTGGAGGGGGAACGGCGCCAATGTTTTGAGGTACTTTCCTACGCAGGCGTTGAACTTTGCCTTCAAGGACGAATTCAAGAGGAGGTTCGCCTACAAACAGTCGGAAGGGTACTGGCTTTGGGTCTTGGGTGGGTGTCTAAAGGATGGATACTTGATCTCCAGTGCTGACTCCTTGTCACATAGGAAATGTCGCCAGTGGTGCCGCCGCCGGAGCATCTTCTTCAGTCTTTGTCTATTCCATCGACTAGTATGTCTGTCCTCTCGTCCGTCCATCCGTCCCCACATAACCTATGCAATCAGTGCTCGCACGCGACTGAGTGCTGACGGGAAGAGCGCCGCCAAAGGAGGACAGCGCCAGTTCACCGGAATTGTAGATGTCTATAAACAAACACTCCGTACAGACGGAATTCTTGGTCTATACAGAGGCTTTGTTCCCAACATCCTCGGTATCATCGTCTATCGAGGGCTGTAGTAAGCACATGTTTTGCTCATTTCCACGTCAAGGACTGACATACCCCTTTACTAGTTTTGGAGGTTATGATACCGTTAGGGATACCTTCCTAGTCGGGAGTCTCAAGGGTAGTTTCTTAGCCTCTTTCGCCGTAGGTTGGGCTTGCACCACAGTCAGTCAACGACCTGCAGATGTTGCTGGCCTATCTGCTGAGGCAGTTTTGTAGGGTGCTTCATTTGCGTCTTATCCTATGGACACGATCCGGCGTCGTATGATGATGACTTCAGGAGAGAAGGCAGGCGCTACCTTGTCGGTGGACTTGACGTCGTCTCATATCATTCTTGCCAGGTTCACTACAAATCTTTCGTCGATGCAACTAGACAGATCGTTGCGAAAGAAGGTGCTAAGGCGCTGTTCAGTATGTGTTCATCGTTTTCTGACCGATCTTGAGTCTGATCGATCGCAAAAGACGGAGCTGGTGCAAACGTTCTGCGTAGCATTGCTGCGGCTGGTGCCCTGTCCTTGTATGACCAGTGAGTGTTGGCTTGTGATTCTCACTGTCTACTTGGTTCAGCTCACTCGTCAAAGGTTGCAAGCGCTCGCTTGGGGTCGCGTCTACAAAGCAGGCTCTGGGTAGAGGGATGAAGTACATCAGAGGTCGCAGACAAACAAGCTTTCATCTGATGCTTCTCTTGCTCGTCATAGTTACTTGTATAAGTTAAACGTCTTCCATTGTGCCAGCAATTTTAGAACTCTAGGCGGGCTTTTTCAATGTTATAAGATGTCTCGTTTCAATTTACGTTACCGACCATCACACTGACAGGAGCTTAGGCTATTGCACCATTGACGAGTCACGTATATCTCACCAGTCACGGGCCAGACGCACCGAGTGTGTTGAAGTGCGAACAGAATGTCCCAAGTGGTTCTCGAGCTAAATGATAGATTCGTCAAGCGTGTCGTCGGTGCAAAGATTTCGTGTTTGCTGTAGATTATGCTAGCGCCACCGGAGTTTCTCGTCCCTTCGTTCGGCGCTCAATCTAGTACCAGGCATAGATGGGTACGTATGTATCACTTGCCAATACCGTCACATGTAGACGTTCCACAGCCTGGGGTACTCAAGAGGAAGGCAGATATTACAACTTCAGACGAGGAGCTGGACGTTGATTCTGTGGGTGACGATCACGGTATATCGTTCTCACTGTTGGAGAGGCTGTGAGACTGAACCGTGCTTTCGGTAGACCCTCAGATGCTCGACATTCTTCGACTTATCAACGATGAAGTTGATCTGGAGGTTGCCATTCGCGAACGGCTTGCGGCTACCATCGAAGGTCGTATCCAATGGGCGCTCCACATGTTGGAGGCACTTTCGAATGTCAAAGGGTCACAAGATCAGCACTTGGATGCGGATGATTTCCAAGATGCCGCGCTCGACGCTCTCGAGGCACTGGAAGCACCCTCATCATTCATATTTGACACCGGATTACCCGAAGTGCGAAGCCCATCTCCCTCGTTCTCCCCCATAGCGTCAAATCAACCAGTGCCGCAACGTGTTCCAAAAACACGCTCTTCTAAGACCCCTAAACCATCACAACAGAAGAGACATATGTACATCAAGTTGCCTTCCACCGTGTCTGATAGTCAGCTTGCGATTCTTGCGTGTCCGACCTGTAGCCGAACACAGTTCACCACTCTTCAGGGGCTCCTCAACCATGCACGATTGGCCCATGGTGTCGAATGGGCTTCCCATGATGCATGCATTACGGCCTGCGCTGTTCCTATTTCTTTGGACGCTCAGAATTGGGAGGCGTACGAAAGAGACGGCGTAGAAGTACCTTGGGGCGGCAGCGTTGTTGGGCTACGTCGATTATTTGAACGGGCAGTGGGTGTTGACGATATCCTATCCAGCCCTTCGTTGGCACACGCTATGTCAGAAGTTCCCATGGAAAGCTCGGCAACAATACCAAGTACGCTCTTATCGCGAACCCTTGGTCTTCATGCGGACTCCCCTGCACTTGCACAATTCCTTGGTCGCGCTCCTAAACGTCGTTGCATTCACGTTTACGATGAAGATCAGGACGTGGACATTATAGCCCTCGATAATATTAGTTTGCCGCCATATGGACTTGTCCCTGAAGAACCGGCACGGCTCAAGAAAGGTTTCTACATGCACTATCCGCACAGAAACACCGCGCGCAAAGATCTCGATCTGGTCGTTAATACCGATGCAGGGATGGAGACCATAAATATGGCCAACAGCCTGATTTCTGCTATCATCCCAGCTGGCACAACTGCATCGCGCTTTCACATCACAGCACGCATTCGTCTGGAGGACCGCAGTTTATTTTTAAAAGAAGGTGAGCCTATTGCGGTGACCATAGTTCCGCAGTGCTCAAACAAATAGACCGACGCACCTGGTTGGGCGTTACTGATCAGTATTGTTGGATGCTGGGAATCACGGCGCCATCTTATGTATGTTCCTTATTTTCTACGGGTGCCTAGATACTAAGCCTATTGAGCAGTCACTCCCGTTATCATCGTTCTTGATTTGCGTTGTCGTCGTACTGCCCAAGACAATTTCACCCGTACCTCTGACAGTGCGGCAGCAACCATTTGCAGTTATTTGCACCGCAAGTGAGCCATTCATGGCCAAGGTCACCTTTGAATGGGTTGGCGGCGGGAAAATGGAAGTTGAACATTGGGTTGAAGTATGTAGAAAATGCATCACAAATTTTACGTCTGCACATTATACTGACACGAACTACAACTTACCAACCTTACCTAGCTCGATCAATCCAAGTCTTGCACCTCTGTTTTCGGTTCAGAACAATTGCTCGACATAGAGCTTGATCGCAATACACCACTGCTTCCCGTTCCCAACGGGAGCCCTCCCCCACTACCATCGCTTGATCGGCAGCTTGTAGTCGACTCTTCCCTGCATAATACACCCAAGACCGACCCGGAGCACGGAAATACTCCAGCGATTAAGGAGGAATGTGAGTACCACAATGTTCCTCGCGTGTGGAGGTGCATTGAAACATGATACTTGATGTAGGTTATGCACAAGTCCTACGAAGTCTTCTCCCGAAGGTGCCGATGACCGCGAAAGGGGTGTTTCTCTTAGCTTCATATGTCGTTTAGACTAACCGAGATGCTTAGACGTCAAGACGAGAATAGCTACTTCGACCCCGTATAAGTTGGTTGCTAGTCCCGCACAGCTGCTTGCTCTCGTACCTGGGAGGCGGAAATCTATTGAGGTGTGTAGCCACGATTGCCACTGCGACCTGCATTTGTTGAAATTGTTCTGAAGTGGGCTCGTGCTCGCGCGCTGCATGCGCTCTACGTCGACCATATGGCATCAGTTCCGTCATGCCAACGAACAAACCTGACAGTTGGTGACGTATATACATTTCTCGAAGATGGAACATACTTTCCTCGTCCGTCGCATCCTACTTTAGGAGCGCCTCCCGAACCTAAGAAAAAAGGGAAAGAGAAGGACGGGACACTGGTAATGTGCGAGGAATATTGCCCGACCTGTGGCATCAAAAAGTGCTTGCATCCTGGACATGACGTTAGGCGCGAAGAGGCTGTAGTCCATTGGACATGTGCTACAGTTCCGACAGCGGAACAACAATATGGAACGAGGCTTCCTCTTACCAGCTTGACTAAAGTTCTCACATTGTCAGATGCACTCGAGCAAGCAGCACACGAGTCTCCGATACCACCAAGTTCCACTCCAAACCAAGCGTTGAAGATGTTTTTACCATCTTGCCAACATACACCACGTGATCTGGTGACGCTCAATCCGCCGGAATTCATTCTTGCTGTTCACAAGATTGTCTCCAAACTGCGCCTGCCTACATACCCTCAACTTACGCCTTGGGGAGAAAATCCCACAAGGGAGCGCACTGAAAGGTGTCTTGCTCCAGCCGCTCTATTAGCGGCCACCCTGAGACCATTCATTTCTACACTACTCCGGTCAGCGCTTGAAGTCGTGAGACGGGATACTGCATCTGCTGTGCCAGGAATGAAGAACGGTCGGGGAAAGAGGGCGAAGAAGACCACAGTTGTCCTGACGCCCGGACACATATTACGCGGGTTCCGGCTCCAATCCCCAAACAGTCTCAAGGGTGTCCCTAGCATTTCCCGCACTGTAGCAAGCCACGATCCTCAGGCAGGCGAATCCGCTGCGTTGTGCTTGGCGCGGCTAGGTGTCCGACTTGACTTTGGCGTGGATGTTTCGGCGGGCAGAGCATTCGATCAGTCGTTGCACGAAACTATAACTGAGCCCGAACGAGCGGCGGAAACTCGCTGAGAAGGTTGTCAGAGCGTATACATGTCGTAGTCCCTGGTTGTGTTTCTTTTTTTCTTCCTCGTTTATTGTCCAGTAAGGTGATGCCCTTTGCTAGACAGTACATGCGTTTGCGATAAGTGGTATGATAGGGTGTATGTAGTGCGTAAGTCATCTCCTTTTGGATTTATGTCTATATGGGACGACAGCCATATGTTCCCCTTCAGCTTCGGATAGGCAGCATCTAACAGTTTGGTGGGTTGGGTGGGGGAGTAAGGTTACCGAAAGTTGTCGCTAGCGCTTGAAAGTAGATAAGCGTGGCTGCTCTGCCCTCTTTGTGGATCAATAAGAATGCAATTTTGCATGCTCTGTTTCCCATTTTATCTGACCCGATAATGTTGGTCAGCATAGTAGTTGCATGTCATGAGGAAACGGAAACCTGTTTCGCCTGCGATTGGACAGTGCGGGCAATTGGGGGACTCTGTTTTTCCTATACGATGGAGGCGCTTGTTGAGTGGTGCATGTCCTGAGTGAAGTTGGAAGATAATCGAGACATGTCTTTTTGATAGTCACTGACAAGATCGAGAAATCTGTTCGAGGGGAGTGGGTTGTCTATCTCTCATATTCTTTGGGTGAGAGGAAGTGGAGAGTATGTGGGCACACATCTCTTTTAGGGCGGTATTGGACTGTTGCTCTGCTGGTAGGTAGAGTACATGGGCAGTTTCTGTTCGCCGTAGCTGGTGGGGAAGGAAGTGGGTGTCGCTTTTGGCCTGCCGCCGAGCAGTTTTTGTTTGAGCAAATACACCCGTATGCAACGGGTTTCAAGAACATTGATATCCCGATCAAATTCCACGTATTTCTGTGGCGACTCCAAGTTGAGTCTTGATAAATGGCGCGTGTGAGTGATCCATTCATGGGACACGTTTCACCTTTACTGGCTACGCTGGCTTCTGTTGCGAAACCTCGAAGTGTTCCGAGTTCTGCATTGCCCGTGTTGTCGGGGTTTCCCGACTCACTGACAGACGCACTCCTTGACTCCGAACTTCATAAAACAGGTAAGCAACCACCTGGCATGTACTAGTAACGGTACAGAGCACTACAAGTATTTTCGCGAGGCCATTGGAGCGACAGACTACTAAACCAGTGTCATTCATGGCGATCAAGCGGCTGTTCGAGGAAACCACGCTTTAAGACAGCTCGGGTGTTATCCGGATGTGAGTGATCTAACCATTGGTGTGTAATTTAAGTGCGACTGAACGACGGCGTGGTGAAATCGTGATGGCCCGTCAAATGAATGATCTCCAAACAGAGGAACCTATAAAAGTACCGCTATTCATACGTTTTATCTAGCAGAGACCCTCACACTCCGTGCAACCGGAATGTGCAGTAAATTTCGGGACCCGGACTCTGCCGTCCACACTATAATGCCCCCCCCCCCACTACACGTTTGGATCAAAAAGTTGACCCAGCCTATAAATCTCTCGTAACTCGACTCGCTTCTGCTCGTTCTGGAACAAGCAATGGCCAAGGTCTACAGGTTCGACAACACCCTCGGTGCACTGTTCATCGGTTGCAGTGTGTCCGCAGTGTGAGTACTGCTCATAACTACAAGATAGCCATGTTAATCATCCAACAGGTTATATGGCGTGCTTCTCATACAGGCGTACAATTATTATTGTCGATATCCTTCGGATAAACTCCGGTATAAAGCAACTGTGAGTTCTGTGAGAGTATATCATGTCAATTTCTTGTCTAATCCACATAGGTCCCGTTGTTGTTGTTCGTACTCCTTCGACGTTTACTGAACTTGTCACGTAGTTTTCTTCAGGCTATTGGAGACAGCGCACCAGGCTTTGATTAGCCATGCCATGTACCAATACTCGATCAAGTGAGTTCCTGCCGTTGTTGGTTGCTGGTAATCTAATTGTGATGTAGAAACTTCCTAAGCGGACTTATCCCCCTGGAAAAACCAGTTTGGCGTGTTTTTTTATTTTCCTTTAAAACTTCCATCATTTAATAGGAACGCAGGTCTATTGTCGTGCGTGCCTTTGTTAATGTTGGACCTTGGTCTTATCACCTCGGTGTCTCCCAGTTCCAACTTCTTATAGCGGTGAGTGTGCCATCTTTGTTAGTGATTTCAGGTGTCTGGGGGTTGACCATATTATGCAGGCAGTGACTGGGTCCATTGTCAAGTTGTGTGTAGACCCCTTTTTCAGGATGTTCTCTGTATTTGGCCCTGATTGCTTACTAGCTTCTTCACATTGCGTGTCTGGCGATGTAGGGATTTCATTCCTCCTTGACGATGTCTTGGATGACTGATCATTTCCAGTAAGCGGAGGGAACTCGCGGCTGACGATCTTTCTGGTGGGTACCGCCCCACTACTCCGTGGTACATGTGACCGATCCTCCTGGCAAGTTACTTCTGAACTTCGGCCAATTGTGTAAGGGACTGCTGCTACGGATGTACCCCTTATCTAACTTGGACAATTACCTTCATTGCTCCTCAACTGTGTTCCAGGTCTCTCCACTCGCAAGTTCCCAGTGAAACATGATTGTATCCGAATGCTAACGTATCTAATAGTCTTCACAGTGAGAAGGTGCCAATTTTCTCACACGCTAATTGAACCGAGAACGCATACATCATTTTAGTCATGCGCGGAGTGCACTACCTGGTGTCATCAGCACACGAGTTAATAAAAACCATTGTGTGCCAATCATCTCTTTACTAACTTGATGTTCTCATCTCAGACCTTGGGACTTATCTCACTTGGAATTGGTGCCCTGGATGACATAAGCACAGCTATTGCTCTCTGTTACTACTTGCTGATCATAAGATCCAACCATGCACAGTAGGCACACAGTGTACTTTATTTTGTTCGTCTCTAATATCATATCCTGAAGGGCTAACTCCCTTGTCAGAAGATTAATGCTTTACGCGATCAACACTGGTGCACTGACAAGGTATTGTTGGACACCAACAACGCTGTTTCCATCTTATTAACCCGTTTAGCGCGATGAGTCTCTCCACTTTAATTACTGTATGTACTACCTGCAGCTTCGTGTGGGCCACTGAAATTTAGCCTACTGATAGTATCACGCTATGCCGAAGAGCTTTATCTTCGTGGGTTGTTTCTTGATTTTGAGCAAATGTAGGACTTTTTTTTCAGTCTGGAGCGCTGAATCAACCCATTGTTCAGTATATGCGGTGTCGTTTGTTGCGGCGTACGTCCTATTTTAACTCATACAACGTGTAGATCTCATATATACAGACTCAATACACGTCAAACTACGATAAGGAATAGGTTCTCGATGATTACAGATCAACGAGGCCGCTTGTTCGACATCCCGTCCTCTCCTTCCCCTCCCCACGAGGACAAAGAGGTATCTAGATCACCTCGACAACCTTTGGACCTCATGAATGGTTTGTACGATGAACAGCACGAATCTTCTGCTCTACCGGTTGAGGTGTAAATGATAAGTGATAAATTGGATAAGTACATCATACTTGTAGCATCGGTTGAAAGAATGGTGAGCACTTCGTAGCATGTGCAAACACTGCTGACACCTATACATAAACTAGAATCCCCTATTTCTTTGATACTGTTATCTCATTTTAGTGTCTACCTTGCCATGAGCCATCAGATAAACATCTACCTGTATAAAAGGTGTATTCTCAGCGCGACCGGCTACATGAATCAACGTTTACCTGAAGTCACCGCACAGTGAGCATCCGACAAGGTATAAACACGGTGACTACCAAATGCATAATTGCATCCACAGCTCGCAATTCTAATATACTAATGAGTGAATATTTGGAGAATCTTTTGGGGCCACTAGGACAACAGGCCACAAAACACTGCATCGCCTACAGTGATTGAGCAGTCGTTTGAGGAGACCATGCTTAACACAATCCAAGCATCTTTGGGTGGAACTCTAGATGTGGATGATCTGGCTGTTGGTATGCGATGTATATAAATGTAAATGTAACTGATAGATGGATTCTGACAGCTTGCGAATTCACTCCTGCTAAACGAATATTCCTCATACAAGGGGACTCATAAAAGTGTCGTTGCTCGTGTGTTTGAAGGTGACCTGCGTCATTTCATGTCGTTGAAATTCATACTATTATTTCTCCTTTCTCGATGCTTGCTTTACTTCGAGACATACGCCGATCACTTCTTACATAATCGCGTCAGCCATTTGAGCCATGCCGCTCCTCAGTCTTTCGTCCATACGAAATTGAGGCCTACTTGTATCTAGTGTGCTACCCTCGAAAATGCAACCTCACAACAGTCGTCGATGCCACCCAATTCTCTGACAAACGAGATGCATCGGGGCAGCCTCGCACTATATGCCCCATAGCATGCTTAGCCCGGCCTATAGTATCCATCAAGACTAGGTTTACTTCTCTACGTTCTAGGGCAAGCAACGGCCGCCACTACCAACTTCAACAACACCCTCGGTGCATTGTTCATCGGTTTCAGTGTGTCTACAGTGCAAGTACTGCTCACGACCACAAGATGATATTGCTGATCATTCAGCAGGTTATATAGCGTGCTTCTCATCTAGGTGTATGATTATTATCGTCGATATCCTTCAGATAAAGCTTGGAATCAAGCAACTGTGAGTTCTTTAGGGGTGTATTCTTCTGCCAATTTCATGTCCAATCTACTTAGGTCCACTTACTGTTGTTTGTACTCCTCCAGTATTCGCTAGGCCTTTCCTGTCACTTTTTTCAGGTTGTTAGAGACAGTTCATGAGGCTTTGATTGGCCATTGCGTGTATTATTACTCGATAGCGTGAGTCTTTGTCGTCATTAGTTGCTGGTAATCTAATTGCGACATAGAAACTATCTGAATGTACTTGCCCTCTTGGGAAACCAATTTGACGCTTTTCATTTATTTTACGTTGGATTCCCCGTCATTTAACAGGAACACAGGTCTATTGTTGTGCGTACCTTTGTTGACGTTGGACTCTGATCCTATGTGGTGTCTTCCAGTTCCAGCTTCTCATAGGGGTGGGTATGCCATCTTCGTCAGTAATTTCAAGTGTCTTAGTACTATCTAGGTAATGGTTGCATCCATCGTCAGGTTGTATGTGTGTCCTTTTTTTCGGATCATAGTTAACTTCACTCCCCTGCAAGCTTTTTTATACTGCATGTCTGGCGATGTAGGTATTTCATTCCCCCTTGATGACATCTTTGATGATCATGTTTTCCAGTAAGCAGAGGGATTTCGTGGCTGACGGCCTTTCTGGTGACTTCTGTTCTACTTTTTTTTTGTTCATGTGACTGATCCTCCTGGAAAGCTGCTGCCGAACTTTTGGGGATTGGGTGAGGTCTTCCTACCAGTGACATCCTCATCCTCGTATATGACATAGCCACATTCAGTTCGCTTTTCCCCGACTGTGTCAGATCTTTCCATCGGTAGGCCATTAATGAAATGCTATGCGACTGCTTTTGAACTCGAACGTATCTGATAGTTTTCACGATAGAAAGGTGCCAAGCTTCTTACACCATCATCGTTACGCTCGGGCTGAGTGTGCATGAATCCTTTTCAATTCTGAGTTTCTTGCACTGCCCGGTCTTGTAAACATACGAGCCAGTTGGATGTCCAGGTGCGAGTGCTCTCAATCCTGACTCGGTGTTGGTATCCTGGATGACATAGGCAAGGCATCGCCCTTTGTTACTATTTGCAAGCTATACGGTCTAAATATGCACAGTAGGCACACGGTGTACTTTCTTTTGACTGATTTTTGAATCACGTCCCGAAGGACCCACTCTCCTGTCAGAGATTAATGCTTTATGCAATCAGCACTGGTGCACTGACAAGGTACTGTTGGACATCGACTATGCTATTCTCCATCTGATCCATCATTGTTCAACGCGATGAGCCTCTCCTCTTTAATTATTGTATGTACTGACCACAGCTGTGTGTAGACCGCTGACATTTAGCTTACTAACAGTACCACGCTATGCCGGAGAATTTTATCTTCGTGGGTTGTTACTTGGTTTTGAGCAAATGTGAGGTATTGTTCCTCGGTCTGGAACACTGAACCAACTTGTGATTCAGTATATGCAGTGTCGTTCGTTGCAGCGTACGTATCCTCCTAGTCCATATAACATATAAGCCTCATGAACGCAGACTTAATACACGCCAAACTACAGGCGGGAGTGGTACCTACCGTAACCTGAACAGATGCTTGGTGGTTACAGATCAGCATAGCCGCTTGTTCGGCACCCCCTTCTCTCCTCGTGTGGTGACCGGTGGAGGAAATCAGGTTTCATAAATTGCCCCCATAGCCTTTGGATCCCGTGCACAAAGGACAGCATGACTTTTCCGCTCTACTGGTTAGAGTGTAAACGTTACGTAGTGGGCGGCTGCGTCGTATATACGACCTTAGGACCTCGTTAACTGTTCGTAGTTTGTGCAAGTGCCACTGCTTATACGTAAGCCAATCCCATCTCATTAACACTATTGTCGCATTTCAACATTCTGTCTATTCTGCACCACGACCGTACATGAGATCTATCTTGAAGTTACCACATAACAAGGACTCGTTGACACGTATTCTTCAGGAAGAGCCTAAAGGGAAATGTTCACGCCTTCGTGATTGGGTGTTATCATCCATTGCAGCTGATCACATCCCTTCTTGACCCCCGCCTCATTGATTCTGTGCCAACCACATCAAACCGTCACCTCTTATTGTCGCTGATTTTGTTCAAGCCCATGGTTGACGGTTCACGGCTCCACCTCCAGATCCGAAGAAAATGAATTGTGTGGTCGTGTAGATACTCCGTTGTACTCCGCCGGTACTTCTGGACGTCTCCTCTTGGATCCGGTTTGTTCGACTTGGCACTGATGTCTTTGCACCGCCATGGACGTCGAGAAGTGCATGGACGAATGGCGTAGTTATCATCCCCCCTCCTTCTCCCCGCCGTTGATGCTTGTCGGAGGCGCCCAAGGACGGTTTCCATGCACAGAAGATCACATGCAAAGACTTTCATCTGGTTACTCAATGATACAGGAACGGAGACCACAAGGGTGCAGGCAACGACCCAGCCCCTGCGATCATCGCGGCGTGCACCCGTCTCGAGGACCATAATCTACATTTGACAAGATGTGAGCCCACTGCGGTGCCCATCATTCCGCAATACTCACGCATGGAGACCAACGTGACCCAGTCAGGCATTACCGATCAGTGTCATCATTGGACGCTAGTAGCTACGGCGCGTTCGTATGCATGTTCCTGGGTTTCTTTCACCGTTGCCTAGATACTGGGTTTGATGAGTGGTCAATCTCGTTATCATCATCCCTTATCTGCATCAGTGTCGTCTTGTCATCAGGACAATTTTACCAGGCTGTCTTGTCTCGCTGTCCAACAGCGACCCCCTACGGTTATTAGTACCGCAAACTACAGGCGGTGGGGAATATGGGAATTGGGTTCAAGCGTGCTGTCACAGATCCCACATCTGCACCTTGTGGGCTAAAACTCACTAATTACCTAGCTTGACCAATACAGGTACTTATATTGTTGGTTCGGAACGATTGCAATCGCTTGACGTAAAGCTCACCGTTCCAAGAGTGCTTACAGTTGACCCTTCCCATAACGCAGACCGACTCAGAAGTTGCTCCAACGATCAAAGGAAAACGTGAGTACAACCCTATCTCTTGCGTATGGATATGTATTGAGACATGTGCCGTGCTGTAGATCACGAATAGGTCTTTTCCGGGGTGCAGATCACTGCAGATGCGGCGTTTCTTTTTTGCTCGGTGCATGATGAAGATGCTCGTACACAACGTACCTAGATAGCCTTCCATCTTTGAGTCGTGAAGGGAGCAAGCGTGTGAGACTCGTACAGAAGGAACTCTGCCCTCGCCGTTATTCCGATGACGCAGATACTGCAGCAGCAGCTGTTAAAACTAAACTTACTGAACTGGGCTCACTGTATGTGCTTTCGTTGACCACGTGTCCCTAGTTTCACCGTGTCTGCGGATATGAACGGCTCTGGCAATTGGTGACACATCCCTCTCTCGAGGACGGACTTGCCTTGTCTGTCCCATCTTATTTTTCAGGGTCACTCACTGAGCTAAAGAAAAAAGTGAGAGATGCATGGGACCCTGACTCTGATTAGAAGTTTTGCATCGTTCGCCACATTAACAGATACTTGTGCAAGGATACGCGTGACCCTCTGATTATGCGCTTCGGAGAGATGACTTCTTACCGATCAACAAGGGAACATGTCTTGTTCTGGTTGCCTTGTCGTCGGCCACCTTGGACCCGTTCATTTCTACATTACCGCGGTCGGCCAATGAAGTTGCCGAGCGGGAACACCGCATCTATTGCCTAGGAGTAGAGGGTCTGCGACTGACATCGGCAGGGGTGCAAATACCGAGTTTCATCGACCATATAACTGTAAAACGGGAGACGTCGGAGCAGGCGCGTAAGTGGTCACATGTATGTTTCGGCGAGCAAAGTCGACTTGACACTCAACCCGTTCTCACCGCTACCCAGCTTCCATTTCTGTGGCGGTCCCAATTCGAGACATCATTCTCCCCTTCATTCGCGCTGGCTTGACGTACAGACCTCCATGGCAGGATCCAGTGTTTTGAGTTCTGCATCTGTGGTGTGCAAGTGACATGGTCCATTGGCAGGACCATCACACGGTAGCCATCGCAGTCGGCACTTCCCGAATGTGATGGCCTCCAGTCCCGGGGTGTTTCAGGTCTCGTTTAGCGTGCAGCAACTGAAGTTTATGAGACATGACAGTGACGGAGTCGTTGGCGACGTCGCACAGTGGACTCCTCGCTCGTTTCAAGGGACACCTTACATCGAATGTTTATTGCGCAGTAGTTCGTTCCGCGCAGTCTAAGCGTTCTCGGGAGGTGCTTTGGGGTGGTGGTAATGGTCCGAACAGAACTCGAACGAACTGAAGCATGGGCGGTGTTCAGTGGTTCGCCGCCACCACGTCTACCGAGAGCATGCTCTTCACTTAAGAGGTCCCATGATAATGCCGCAGCCGACACGCTTATCTGGGAAGGGAAATCATAGCGTTGTCCGCATGCCACAGATATCGCCTAATTTTTACAAACTTCCGCTTGAAAGTGCCTCGTACCGCTTACATCTAGAATGGACAAGTACTTTCTAGACCCGGACACCGCCGCCTAATCCACAAGTCAGCATAATTACTTGCTGCCCATCGGGATCAATGCTTTGCCCGGCTCCCGGGAGCCATATATGAGCGTCGTCAAGCAAATCGCTGCCATATCTCTACCCTCCTTTTCTGGATTTTGTTTCTGGTCCTTCTGGGACACAATGACCACCATCAAATACGATAGCACCCTTGGTGCATTGTTCCTTGGTTTCGGTGGGGCTACAGTGTGAGTAACCCCTTCATCATGTCAACGAGATGGTCGCGCTAATCGTTCGACAGGTTATACGGTACCCTTCTCGCCCAGACTCAGAGCTACTGTCGTCGATACCCTTCGGACAAAGTTGGCTATAAAGCACTTGTGGGTTCCCTCTACGAGTGGATCCTCGCACCGGTCTCATCTGATTCAATAGGTTGCGCTGCTGTTGTTTGTATTCTTCCAGTATTTGTTGAGCATTTCATGTCATCCTCTTCAGGCTATTAGAGACAGCACACGAGGCTTTGGTTTGCCACTGCATATACTATTACTTGATAACGCGAGTTTTTACCCTTCTTGGCTACTGACAATCTGATTGCGGTGTAGAAACTATTTCAACCCGCTTGTCCTGTTGGAAAAACCATTCTGGCACGTTTCCTTTATTTCTCTTTGATCTCTCCCGTCATTTGACAAGAATGTAGGTCTCTTGTCGTGGGTACGCTTTATTGATGTTAGACGCTGTTCTTAACAACGCGGCATCTTCCAGGTTCAGCTGCTCGTAGGTGTAAGTATTCCATTGCACTGCTGACTTCAAGTGTTTGAAAGAATGCCTTCCTGCCCAGGCAGTGATTGGAACTATTGTCAGATTGTAAGTATATTTCGTCGATGTTCATTCTCTATATCTAACCCCGATTTCCTGTCAGCTCCTTCACCCTGCGCGTCTGGCGATGTCAGTGTTTCATTCCTCCTTAACAACATTCTTGATGATGGCTTTTCTTAGTCAGCAAAGGGAACTTATGGCCGGCGACCATTCTGGTAGGTCTTGTCTCACACCCAATGGTCTTGACACATGTAACTGATCCTCTCGGAAAGTCCATTCTGAACTTTCTGCAATTGGGTAAGGGTTTATCGTCGGCGACATCCTCCTGTCTAACCTAGATATATTTTCCCAACTGTGTTCCAGGTCTTGCCATTGGTAAGTCCTCAGTGAAACGTTACATGACTGTTTTCGAACGCTAACGTATTTGGTAGTTTACACACTAGAAAGGTGCCAGTTTTCTCACGTTGATAGTTACGCTCGAGCTGAATATATGCGCATCCTCTTTCAGTTTTGAGGTCGCTTCAATACCTGATCTTACAAGCAAACGAGTCAGTTGGATATTCATACATAAATGCCCTCATCTTTGACTCGATGTTTTAGCTTCAGGTCATGGGGAGTATCGCACTCGGTATTGGCGTATTTAACGACATAGGTATAGCTGGAAGTCTTTGTTATTATTTGCAAACCATGCGGTCCGATTATGCACAGTAAGCACCCGGTATATTTCCTGTTAATTAGTTTCTGATAACATATCTTGAAGGGCCAACTCCCTTATTAGAAGGTTGATGGTTAATGCAGTTAACACCGGCGTGGTGACAAGGTACTGCAGGACTTTAATGATGTTTTTCTCTATCTCATTGACGTCGTTGACTAGTACGATAAGCTTCTCCACTCTGGTTATTGTTCGTATTATTTGCAGCTTGATGTGGGTCGCTTATATTGAACTCGCCATTAGTACAATGTTATGCCGGCGAATTTCATCTTCGTGGGCTGCTACTTTATTTTGAGCAGACGTAAGCTATTTCTGTTGATTTCGGAGCACTAGATTGACGCATGATTTAGTATATGCCGTGTCATTCTTTGCTGCGTGCGTTTCCTTAGGGCGCACATGACATGCAGGTCTAATAAATGTACAGACTCAACACACGCCAAGTTATGGGACGGCGAGGTACCGGTAGCGACGCGAAGAGATCATCGATAACTATGGGTGACCAGAGTCACTCGTTCATCGTCCCATTGCACTCCACGGTCGCCACAGGAGACCCTTCTGACGCAGCGTCCTGCGGGGAACAAGAAGTGTGTGAACCTTTGACAACCTCTAGGTCCTATAGTTGACTCCTACAATAACAGAATGGTGTTTCCGCTCCATGTTCACGCGAATACTTGGTACACAGAGAAACTGATATTATTGAGCGGCCCACTGACCTGCCATGAATCGCATGCAGACACAAGAAACACACTACGTCGTCAATGGGAATGCCGTTTGAAAAATACTTCCAACTATTAAGACGTCCCTTAAATCTTACAGTTCTAATTGTGCACGCATTTCCATATATCGAGTGTCTCCATGGTATCATCTGATTCAACTTCACTCATATCACTCTGTCCACAAAAGCCCCACGTTCCTTGCTCTCTGCGCTACTCCCAGCTGTAAGATCCATTTAGCTTGTCGAGGAGATTGATCTGTACGAGTACTGACACTGTCTTTGGACGGATGTCCTTCTTTTCGATTCACTCATTTAAGTTTGCTGCAAAGACTGCGGATTGGGTTACTCCAGGTTGATCCTCCCACTCCATCAGCATTCGTTCAATAAATATTGTTTAGTTTGTGCGGATCCGGCAAGTGCGGTAAACGGTGAAACTTGGCACATAAATGCCACGCATGTGCGAAAGCTGCTCGACGAATAATGCATTGCCTTCTCGTAGGTGCCCCAAACCGACGTGCACTCGACGCACCTTGTAGCTAATCCTGGTGCTGGTAGTTTGACATGCATGATCTCCCTTCATCAACCACATGACACATGTGATGCTTCCCTTACCTGTGATGCTTCCCTTACCCGCGAATGATATCCTCGCAGCGATATCGATGGTCTTGGTTGCGGAGTTTCCTCTTGCTAGTCGCTGTCTGGTATGATGAAGGAAATATGAGTTCATCACGAGAACGTGGAAACGAAACATCCACCATGTACTTTTGAGTGGCATCGGTCAGCGAAATAGTTCGTTGCCAGTATGTAAGTAGGGTTCGCGAGATCTTGGATTCCATTAGCAGAGCAATACAGACCCAGTTCGCATCCTTCAAGTTGGTCAACGCAAGCATTTTTCCCGATCGGATAGTGGCTCCTCCAAAGAGTTCATAACTATATGGGTTCCAAGTGGGTATGCACACGAGAAAATCCGAGTCGCCCGAGGGGAAAATAGAGGCGACTACGAATTGTTGCTGCTTTTTCAGAATGGCAGCATCGTTATTCGTAACGGCGAACTGGCGTGCTGAAAGGCTCAGCGACGTACTGGGCCGCCTTTAGAGGTGTATGTTCATCCACACAGTGGAGGGCCACAGCGCTAGCCGTAGTGATCGATGAGCGCCATTCCAGTGATTTCAGGAGGTCTGCAGCATGCACAGAAGCACGAGGCTACAGCATGCACACGAGGCAGTCGGTGGCCTCGTCCCAGGCGACACTTATCCAATGTTAGGGAAATAAAGAAATTTGGACATAAATTCCAGGTGCCCAGCAACATCCCCCTGCCCTCGGTGTTCCCGCAGAAAGATACTCATTTGGTGAGCGGCGCCGCTCGCATGCGGAAGACGAGAGCAACGTGAGCCTCCAGTGGCAACCACATCGAACTGTACAGAAGAGAGCATTTCCCGTCGCGCGTGACCAACGTCGACATGGCCCCAAACTCTGCCAACGGTCACGTCATGAACTCGAATACTAAACCACTCGAGGCGACGAAACGGCCCATCTGCTCGAGGGCAAAGGATGGCATACTACCTCTGAGCAGTGCTGCCCATACCAAACGGAAGACAACTAGTCTGCCATGGGTACTCGTGGCACTGTTTTCAGCATTATGTCTCTTTGTGTCGCCTCTAAAGCCTTCCATTGTTTGGCCTGGAACATATCTTACCGATGGCGTGGTAGACGGTTGTGGAAAGCAAACCGTCGAGAAACATGCAATTACTACGGACTTCGCTGGGAACGGGCGTACAAACGATGTTCTGTGGGATAAGTACAGTCTACTGCTAAAAGGACAGCGCATCTTCATCCAGTAGGTCTACTCATCAGCTATGTACTACTTTATGCGCCTCGCTTATTGCTATTCAACAGCTCTGGAGAATTTCACCCCTTCCGTTTACCAGTTCCTGGACTATGGCTCGATGTTCTTCAAAGGATCAAGGCCGCAGGATTCAACACTATCAGTGTCTATACTCACATGGCACTAATCAATCCCTCTCCTAGGGTGATTGACTTCAATGACTACCGTGCTCTAGAGCCGCTGTATGAAGCTGCGAAACAGACAGGAATTTGGATCGTCCTCCGTCCAGGCAAATACCTCTTGTTTCGGCGTTGAATACTACATAATATTTCCTTAGGTCCCTACATTAATGCTGAAACAACCGCAGGAGGTATTGCACACTGGATAACATCACAAGTGGCTGGTGAGCTCAGGACGAATGCGACGGACTGGAAGACAGCGTGGCAAGACTACATCCGGGGAGTCATCACCGAAACGGTGGCATACCAGATCAGCCGAGGAGGGCCGGTTATCGGTAAGCGGGTCTCGTTTGACACTATTCGATTGAGTCTCAACTTGATGCTTTTAGCAATACAACTCGGTCTGTACCTTGTTTCATCCTCGGACACTATTGTGACTGGGTCTTTGCTTCGGGCAGATAACGAATACTCCCAATCGCCGATCTCGCACGCGGAATACTTTGTAGACCTCGAGACGATGTTCTACGATTCTAGTATAGTCGTACCTTTGACAGCAAACGATGCTGATGCAGCCGGAAGCTGGATAAATGGAACTGTGGGCCCAAAAATCTTTCAGTGGTACTGTACCTTACCTGATTGTTTTGCAGGGCGCCGTCGACATCTATGGGTATTTCCAGGTCGTCTGCCCGGCGGCAACTATTGACCACTTGTTGCGTTCAAAGTCTTGATGCCTACCCACAAAAATTTGACTGTTCCAATCCAACGGTATGGAATCCATTAGACACGAATTACAATAGTTACCACAAGAGTATGTCCGGAACCTTACTCGCCCGCTCTGGTTTCCTCACGTGCTTTCCAGAAGTAAATCCCGCTCAACCGTGGTATTTCCCTGAAGTTGGTTTCACACTTGCATCAGTTTCATACCATAGTAACAGTGATTTAGTTCCAGGGCGGTGCCTTCGATGCATGGGGTCCCACGGCGCCAGGTATACACGTCGATCTGTATGGGAAGAAAGAGCTGACATGACACTCAAGGCTATGATCAGTGTCGCGTCCTCACCGGAGCTGACTTTGAGAATGTTTTCAATCTCAATCTTTGGGCAGCGAACGCCAAACTGATCAACTACTACATGCTCTATGGGTATGGACACACTATCTCACTTGTACACCACTCACTAGGATCTCGCAGTGGGACCTCGTGGGGTGGTTTACCCTTCCCGGGTGTTTACAGTAGGTGCTTGTTGGGGTTCCATTTCTAAGCGTGTAACAGCACCTAGCATCATACGACTATGGCAGTGCAATTGCCGAGAACCGGGAGTTGACTGACAAGTATCCCGAGCTTAAGCGGCAGGGGCTCTTCCTCCGTAGTTCTCCAGAGTTTTACAAGACCGACTATATCGGCGACAGTAGCAGCGGTGCTATTACAGTGACAAATGATTCTGCATTCGTCACTTTGTTGACCAATCCTGACACAAACACGTCGTTCTTCATCGCAAGACAAAATGATTCCACTTCAACGTGAGCGCGTTCGTGTGTTTTTACATGGTATTGACATAGAAATTGCTTGCAGGGAAATAACATGCTTCAAGCTGAACGTGACCACATCAGTTGGCTTATTCCAAATTCCAAGAGTTGCTTCAGCGATCACTCTGAGTGGTCGACAATCTAAAATCATTGTTACTGATTATTCCTTCGGCTCGTCCAAAGTTCTTTACTCCACAGCACAGGTCCTCTATGCGGGCCAGATTGGTAATAGAGACATCCTGTTCTTGTATGGCGACCCCGGTCAAGAACACGAGACTGCTCTTGCCCTGATGGGAGTGCCACGCCTGCAGGCCTACAGCACCAGTATTTCGTATACTTCAATCAACGGAATCTCAACCATAACCTTCTTATCGGGAATAGAGGGTCTTGTAACCGTCTGGGACTCGAGTGAACAATTGGTTCTCTACAGTGACACCATCACAGCGGGCACGTTCTGGTCCCCGGAAATCTCCGTGAATTCGTCGGACGCCTTCGCAAATTACTGGCAATATGGCACCAATACCTCCGTCCTAATAGGAGGGCCCTACCTCGTGCGGAATGCGACACTTTCAGGCTCGACACTTGCCATTCGTGGTGACCTGTACGAGAACGTGAGGTTAACGGTGATTGCACCAGACACTGTACATGCCTTGACCTGGAATGGAATACCCGTTGCCGCAGATGTCGCCGCAGGTGCTGCTGTGACTCGACAGGGCGGATTCTCTGCTCAGCTATCCCCGTCCATTTCGATAAGAGGAGTTGTCGCCCCTCGATTGACAAACTGGAGATATGCGGATAGCCTGCCGGAAATTAAATCCGACTTCTCAGATGCAAACTGGACGGTTGCGAATCACACGGAAACCAACATACCCTTCAAGCCCTACTATGGAGACGGACGTGTTCTATACGGTTGCGACTATGAATAGTAAGTGGCCTTGATTCCGTTATTGTTCACTGACTCGACACGTGTAATAGTTGTGAGAACATCGTCCTTTGGCGTGGACACTTCACCGCCACTAAGGACACGAAGTCGGTCAATCTCTCCATCAACGGTGGCGAAGGTTTGTCTTAGTTCTCCTTAGACAGAAGACAAATTTCATGGACGTCTCAACTAGCTTTCGCTGCGAGTGTTTGGGTAAACAATGTCTTTCTAAACACTTCATACGGAAAGTAAGGTTACGTTATCCATTGTGGTGATGCACTGACGATGGACAACCTGTCAAGTTCGACCAACAATCGAAACATCTTGGAAGAGACTGACGATAAATTTTGCTTCCCACCCGGTTCCCTGCTTTACGACCAGGGTAATGTCATTACCATCCTTCAGGTTAGTTGTATCTTATGATTTATAATGCATTCACGACTTCGTTAGGACAACATGGGCTTGAATGAGAGCGGAGGTAATCTCGCCACTGTTACTTGTCCTGGCTGGCTGACGGGAGTTTCTAGCAGTCATCGATGAGGAGAAGTCACCTCGAGGTGTTCGCGGGTTCATGCTCAATACGGGCGAGTTCGGTGAATGGCGAGTACAAGGCAAGGTTGGAGGTTATTCAAAGTTCGTTTTACATTCAAGAAAATATGGGGTCCTCTTTTGACCTTTAATCCAGCTACCCGGACAGAGTCAGGGGTGTTCTCAATGAGGGTGGTCTGTATAGCGAGCGATTGGGCTGGCATCTTCCAGGATACGACACCTCATCATGGGAACCGAGGGATCTCTCTGAAGGTCTTCCCAATGCTACTGCAGGAGTAGGTTTCTTTGTGACCACCTTTGACCTATCCATCTCGGAGGAGCTTGATGTGCACATGTCCTTTACCTTTGGCCAATCTTTCCAACCTTACCGTGCCCAGCTGTACGTGAATGGGTGGATGATGGGAAAGAGGGTAGCAAACCTTGGGTGAGATCCGTGAGATGCTGGGACCTAGCTGATCGATTGACATGAGGACACCTATAGGCCACAGTACAAATTCCCTGTACAGCAAGGTATCCTCAACTACAGTGGTGCAAAGTATGTTACCAGTTCACTTGGGCCTCGTTCTGACTTGACGATTCACCAGCACGGTTGCGGTGGCTTTATGGGTCATGGAACCCATCAAAGTCTCACCGAACTTGGAGTTGACGATCGATGGCGTCTATGAAGGAGGGGTTGGTGGCATCGAGTCAAACAACCCGAGCTGGTCAGCGGTAGGTAGGGGGTAAAGGTACGAGGGAAATGTATTCCTATGCTAGAGGACATCCAATGTCTACCTAATCTGTCCCCTATTGTGCTTGATTATTTCAAGTGCCTCATCCCCCTTTACATGTAGTCCATCTCTCGACCTCCGTACTCCCAATTCGTCCTCTCGCTAAACTCTTGCACGCATTCCCTCCTTCACGTCCTATTTGATCCTATTATTCATGGAGATCGCAGTTGTTGGTGCGGCGTTTCTGGATTTGCTGCGACTTGGGTAAGCATCGATGCTCATCATCCATGTTTCGAGTCACGCACGCACCACAATGCGATATCAGCTTCTGAATGAACACAGATCCATCAAGTCCATTGATCTGAGCCGATGACCACGCAGGTGGTCATGCCCGCCAGAGTCTGGAGACGTGAAAGCATTGGACCAATCTGGCATCAGGTCACCCTTAGCCCAGCTACATGTCCAAATCCCCTTCATTTATTGAGTTGTTAACTGGGTATCGCTTTCTCTCGACAGAAATGGCGTTCGGCATATCCAGAGACCTAACAGGGCTGTTCCATCCATCCTCGCGTCTGCTAGACCCGGGGACGTGGAGGCTACATCATAACATGCTGTAGTTCAAACATGCGCTCGAGAACTTGTGGTCTGCAGGGATTGTTACCTGGACGGTTGCTCCGTCGCAGATTGTCTCATTTGAGAAGGGTGCTCGGATACCTTCCGCGATGACTATCTTATTGTAAGCATCTCGTCCCGATCCGTGTAATCTGCATCCAGTTGCTTCCCTTGGTCGGTGACTGCTACCGTTTGGAACACGCCGTCTACCTAGTTTCCGCTGGAGCTTCCCGTCCAGCCACGCATGCTCATTTCTATGGTCGAGTTCCATCTGCTGAGTCCGCGTACACAAGTGAGGTTTATGAGTAGCCATCGTCTACTCCAGACCATGGTGGAGTCCACCTGGCTGGCAATCAAGGGTTGAAGTTACGGATCATATTAGCTAGTTGCCTTTGACAGGAGACAAAATCATCTTACTCCAGTCATCACTATGTCAGTGCTATCTCGGAGAAGCTCCCAAAGAACGAGCCGCACTGGTCGACGCCCGAATCGCGTCCGTCGGAAATTGCCTCTGAGCACGTTCAGGTGGCCGCTCGCTAAAAACTTGATCGCGTGATCACGACTTGCCGTCTGAACACGACCCTCACGCTTCTCAGGGCAGGATTCAAGAAAAGAACCTGGGTCGGTTTACGTAGAACCAGAACGACACGGACCTGTACAATGACGTTAATGCGAGTCCTCTGCAAGTCCACGCTTACCTACATGAGACTTTTTTTCTGGGTACCAATGGGCCTCGGATCCCGCTCAACAACGCATGCCAAAAGGGCGTTTCATTTGGTCATCACGGAGTTGTTTGACGTGTTCTGCGGGCGAACAAGATGACATGTACAACGCCAACGTGAAACTGTGAGCCCCCTCTGCGTCTCCCCTACCAGCTATGCCAACCGGGGTGCCAACACGAGATAGGGCATGTATGGACCGCGTTTACCATCCCCCACGAGCGAAACGACTCATGTTCGACCGTACCCCGTTACGGTAGATGAAACGAACGGCCCACAGCATCCGTCTGCGAGCTAGTACGGACTGGTCTCTGTGACCCTGAATCCACCGGGTGAGGTCGCTAGAGGTGCCGTTGCAGCACGATTCCGGTTACCACTAACCTGTGCTGAACACGGAGTTGATTCCGTAACCCCCCCGCTCATTAAACATTTGAATACACCCTGCAAGGGATACGTCTAAATGGCGTGGTCCCTTGGTTCGTCCTGGTCTATACTTCTCATACCTTCGATCCCTTCCTTCTCACCCCTTATTTCATTTATTCGTCTGTTTGATTGATTGATCCGTTTTTTTCTCTCTTTCGCAGACTCTCGCGTCCATGTGAGAAATAGGCAATATTCAGGGTCGCGGAAGGATCTCGTATACGGGCGCACGGCCTGGGTACGGTTTCCATGAAGACGGACTTGTGTCTGGTCTGCGTGTCGTTGCGAAACACATCGACGGCGTCCGTCCCCCGTTTGAAATCGCATTGGTGGCAGACGGGCCGTTCAAGCTGCTGTCTTTGCTGCATGCGTATTAACTTGGAGCAGAACGGGTTGAGGAAGGCGTTTGGGAAGACCCCGTCGTTCGGCCTCGTGATATTGGGCAGACTCGTCTTGATGGGTGACATCGGGCATCGAACAGAGTTACCCTCGAGGCCAGTTATGACTACATGAGGCCCAAGCTCTATGCAAGTCAGGAGGTACATGATGAGCGAGTAAATACTATGAGACAGAGAGATGGGGGGTCTCGATTTTGGTAACACCTCGAAAGATATGTACCTTCGCTAGACGAAGGAAACAGTGTGGACACGATGAGGGTCAATGTTAAATACGTAGGCTGATGAGGATACGGGAATGAAGGCGAATTGCAAATAATGTATAGAAAGTCTACAACATACGACAAAAAAAATGCATAACCATTCAGAGGAAGCTTAAAAGCAGCTCTGCCCCTTTTCGCAGACTTCAGGTAAGGGAGGAGGAGCGGTCATGCACTTGTGCACGTGCGACCGGCGATTGAGATTCATTTGGCAACACTCCGTTGCGTGGCGTGTTTGTGCCGGATGGGTGTTCATCAGCGAACCGGATGGAACGCGAGGGAGACGCATCACGAGCGTGCTGCACCAGCCTGAGCGATTCCAACCGCCGGTGTTGCGCAGATTGACGGAGTGAGACGCTGCTGCCCTTCCGCTCGTTTTGTGGTCTCCTACCGCGTCGTTCGACATCCGGAAGTATATCCTGGATTTGTTCTGGGTCGCTCGTCAAGGGTGACAGCATCAGCGTCGTGTCTGAGGAAGGCGGCGAGCTAGTGCGGGGAGAAGTCTGCTCGCTCGTGTACAATCGCCGGCGACCTTCTTCGTCCAACCCAGCGCCAGAGGGTTTTACCACGGCCGTTCCCTTGCTCGACCCAACACGTTTCCTTCGCTCGTCCTGTGCTACGGAGGAATCGGTGATCATATCATCCCCATTGTCCTGAGAAGCCCAGCATCCTTCGTTATCTGGCTCGCCTTCTACACGCGTCACGGTGGCAGCTTCTGCTGTGGGTTCTCCACTGGTGAGGACTTCCTTTCGCGATCCAGCCTCACCTAGGGCGGTGTCACGTTCCTTGCCCTCCTCGGCCCGTTGAGCATTCCCTAGCGTGTCCTCCGAGGCATGGCCGTGGTGAACGTAAGAAACGATCTGCAAAGGGCCACCTGTGGTGGCAGAAGCCTCCCGCACGTGCGCGTGACGGACGATCTCTACATCAATCTTGCACGAAACGTCAGCAAGCACACCGTTCAAGGCCCAGTCAGACCCACGTCTTCTCCCGGCCCACGCTGCCGCTCAATGATTTTATCCGAACCCTCGTCCCATTCTATTGTAATCTCGGTTCCGTCGGGAAGTGTTTTCTCCTTCGTCGTATCGTCACTCTTGAGCGTGTTCTCTGTCTTCGTACTGTCATCCTCGAGCGGGGTTTTGGCTTCAGTGCTCGTGCGTCTACTCTCCATGATCGTCTTTTCCTCTTCTGCAAGTCCAGCTCGGCCCGTTTCCATAGCACTGACGTCACGATCTCGATTGATGATGATGTCCTCAGCACGCGTAACGTGTCGCGTGTAAGTGGCCCAGTCAGGACCAGCCGCATGACGAGACCATGTTCGTGAGGAGACAGAATGTACACGACGTCCGAGAGAGAAGAACGGGATGGACAACCCATGGATCGCAACGCTACAAAGCACGATGAAGGAAACGATGGGTTGTATCGTAGCTGACAGGAATTCCAATCGATCGGCCGGAGGGTTGGAGGGCTCTGGCAGGTACCCAACTGCGAAAGTGGAAATGTACACGGCTCCTGGGCACGACAGACGAGAGAATTCAGTGGACCTCCAGGCAACCACGAAATGTGCTCAGCTCACCGATGCCGACCGGTCCGAAATGGCCGCTGAAAAGAGCTTCTCGTAGAGTCTTTACGTCGGGAATGAACTTGTATAAGGCTATCATGATGGGGAGCCGCTTTAGCGCCAGGATGAGTAAAGCGGTAAGGATAAGACGGCCGACACTCAGTGTCAATGCCTCATTGGAGAAGCTATCAAAAGGCATCCAAGCGCCTACGTACACAAAAGAAGCAACGTTGAACAGCAAATCTATCACTGAGCTGAACACTGCCTCTTCTGTCTGTCGGTTAAAGAAACCATCCCAGGCAAAGGCCGTTCCACAGCAAAAAGCAGCGAGGAGGTCGTCGGAGCCAAGTATTGTCATGATGCCGATGGTAAGAAACGCGAGTGAGACATACTGCGCGACGTATGACTGGCGATCGATCAGGTCATTGCGCTGGCAAAACTTGACAAGGTGTCGAAAGGCAAAGCCCAATATGGATCCAAAGACTATACTGAGGGCAATCTCAACTACGTGGATTGGTGAGCATCTACCCAAAGACGAAAGAGAGGACTGACAGAGCCAAAGAACTAAAAACCAACGTCCAATCGCCTCGCCTGAGGTGCGTTCTAGGAGGAGGTAAAGGGCAAGAAAAAGAAAGGGATACGCGGCTCCATCATTGCACCCACACTCCGCGGACAGTAAATGGCGGATGTGCGCAGGCACGTGTTTGTCTGCGTACTTTCCTCCAACCACAGCCGCGGCAAGGATGGGATCAGTGGGAGTTAAACACGCGCCAACGACAAGACTGGAAAGGAAGTCGAGGCCCGGAACGAAGGCATAAATTAAGCCCGCGGATACAAACCATCCCTAATATTGGCGGTGATTTGAGAAGTTTATGAAGGCCGAGACGACGACGACGCACCCAAGTCATTACAGGACCGAGCAGGAAAAACAAGCTTCTCCAATGCCGAGCGACATAAGCTTTTGGAAGCTCGACGCCGACGGCAAACACACCGATAGCAAGAACGACACGGGTAAATTCGAGGGTAATGGTATTCGATGTCGTTTCGTTGCCGTTAGCCCAGCTGCGAGGATCGAATATTCCAGCTCCATAGGGTCCTGTGATGATCGTCAGGTGGTGTGGCATTGCATGCCTAGAGCGGTCAGTGTACTTGCCTATGATGACACCAAAGAGAAAGGCCCAGCATGCTTCCCCTATGTAGAGCTACAATGGCGATGAGGACTGTAATGGAGGTAGTTCGGTCCCGACTGACCTTTTCACGAATAAAGAGCGAGAACATGCCAAACTAGGTGTGGTGAGTGTGTTCATTTCGGGCCGAACCGGGGGAAGTGCTGACGGACTAACCACTACAATGAAGCCCCCCAGACATGCGTACGCGACATGGGGGATTGTTGGACTAAGCTATTTTGAGGATGAGCGAGTGGCAGACGACACTAGAAGCTCACCAAGGCTCACCGGATTGAACATGACGTTGACCGAAAGACTCCGGCAAGCCGGAATGGACGTGCTATGGCGTGCGTCGTGGATGTTGTGGACGATCCGATGAGCACGTTGCCACCAACGCTGGTCGTACGGTCGTGGCAGTCAGTACCAAGCAGACAGGGAGCGCTGCCAAACAACGACAATTATGTCAGGCAGTGTGGAGAGGTGGTAGGCGAGGGCGGAACTTGGCTGGCGACCGGACGAGCTCGGATCCTGTTTTATAGGAAGCGAAAGCGGACAGGGATCTTGGACCGGATGAGGATCCAGGATCGATGACACACGTTCCATCCTCACCCCGCTGCGGGGATGCGCCCGAGCAAGGTAACACTCCGGGCTTACCGTGCTTGGGTCACACTTGGGACGCCGCAGTGCTCACGAGGGTCCTTATCGTGCTCGTGCACCGGATTCTCTCAGGGACTTTGCTCTTCCACCATCATCTCCATCAATCTCCAACCCCGCCGCGTACGAAACATGTAACGCTCACGCCAAGGCGCACTTTACGTCTCGTCGACCAGGTCCAAACGGTTGCACAGTTACACACTTGGTAAATCACTTTGCTGGCGTGTTAACACCAGGCACGCGACCGTCCCACACAAATATAAATCTCGTCGGCTGCTGCCAGAGAGGCGACCGTCGGCCCAACACAGGCGGCCCCGGGATGTATCTTTGCAAGAGCACTTCAACGATGACCTCGGTCCGGCCATTCAAGTCTCCATCTGTCGTGTTGATGGGATCATGCATCATGATCCGGCCTGCTTATCGTTCGGTTTCGGTCACCTGAAGCCGTGCTTGGATGAGGGCATCCCGGGCTCCCAGGTGGTTCAGTCCCGCTCGGTTGTCTAGGGTTTTACCCGCGTGTGTCAGGCCAGACAACCCATCCAAAACCCGAGTGATCCCGGTGACCACAGACACGTCCCAGATTTACACTTGGCAGCCTCAATTATAAACAGCTCCCGTCAGTCAATATTCGAGATGGCTCCTCGACCTCAACTGCGGTAATTCCGTCACTGGCCATTGCACTGTCAATCGCTTCGTCGATCAATTGCCATTTCCATCTCTTGACGACGGTATATCACTGGACCGCGTTAAAGGGTAGACGAGTCTTCTCAACCTCGACGCGTACGCATTGCTGGCCAGGGCAGACCAAATCCATCCAGACACAACATGCATCAAATTCATGTGTATTTAACGCATTTTGTTGTCGATCACCCCTAGAATCTTCCGCGATTTCATTGCTTCAGAGAGTCATCAAGGGAAAAAAAAATCATTTTGTATATTAGCACGTGCACACCGGCCAGCGTTACCAATTCAACGACATTTCATAGAATTTCACGTCGAGATCAACGTTCCATACGAGAGTGTACGCGCACAGAATGACGTGTGTCTCAATGTGGTTGCTTCACCAGCCACCACTGTACAAACACCAACACTTCTCGGGGCTTGTCAAGCGAGACCTGACGTCCCGTGAGTGTCATGCATCGACTGAGGACACCAGACCCACCATATGGCCAGCTCCAATGACAGTAGCACAAGTCAGTCCATTTGCACTTCTTGTCTACCAACAGCATGTCCAGTCTATCAATGGCCGACCCACGAACGCCTCTTGTCCACCCCACGGCACGCGTCCAGTGCTCGTTGCCAATCCAGTTACGGACCCAGTCGTACGTTCCAATGTAGATTAGCGTGCGTACGCCGCGCTCGAGAAGTTGAGCAATGTGGGTATAGGTTTCGTGGTATTCGTTCAATATTTGGGAAAACGCAGGGAAACCACCAGGGATGGATGGGCTGATGCTAAGCTGTTTGCAAACCGTTGGAGTAGAATGGCAATCGATCGCGTATCCAAAACGTGCTCGTTACAGTTTGGTAGCAAACAGGTGTAATTCCTTACTGCATAACGGGGTAGCAATGGAGACTCGGGTCGCCCTCGCATTTCTTGGTGATGTCGTATGGGTTCAATCCTGGAAATCGGCGATCAACTGTATGTCAACGCGGATCAGATTTTGGCCAGGGTATACCAGAATTCAAAAATGGAGCAGACAGTTCGTTGTCAAAGGCTACGAGGTGTACCACAACTCAAGAGACCACTTCTGGCACCAAGGCAACTACCCAGCATCAGTTAGGGGAACCCTACAAGAGGGATAGTTCTCACAACCTGCTTCATCCGCACACATGTGTTTTTGATACTCAAATCAATGTCTCATGCAGGGACGCATTCGACTCACTTGACGCTTGAAATCGGGGGCGATATGGAGGCAGTCATACACTGGACATCGACGTATGACGGGACCAACGTAAAGTAGTCAATCAAACCGTTTCTTGCCCACAGGGCCACCGGTCAGGCGTACTTGAAGGTGACCGTCAACATACCAATCATGACAGATTACAAATCGATGGCTGTTCCTCCGGCCGCAACGAGCCGCGCATTCTGATGGTACATCTGGGCTGTAAAAATAGGAAGATAATGGCCCTGGAAGGACATATCACTTGGTTCAGCCGGAACAAACTCTGTGTAGCCAAGCCTTACAGCATATGAATCACCCGCCATACGAAAAGCGCGGCCCTTGAACTGGCTAACGTTCTCAAAGAAAATGGCTACGAAAGCGGCAATGTCTTTGGCAGCCTGTTCGGTCGTACTCTGTCAAGTGATGAAGCTAACAAAGCACTCATGGCAACTCGACATACCGTAATCAGCGTACGAAAAACCAACACTGACGGGCTGATGGACGTAGAGCACGCTTGCATTGGTGGTTCACATCTGTAATGCGTAGCCGAGCGAAAGTGCTACTATTAGTCCCCATTTGGTTAGCATCAGGGACCTGTAACTGTTCACTGCACTCTTGTCCAGTCAGAGCCTCTACTAATGAAGATTAGCAGAGGCTCTGATTGGCCAACTGATATGCTAGTCCTTTTCAATCTGCACTATTCCACATTTAGAGGAAAAATCCTGGGACATATCCCCGCTTGACCCAATTCAGTCTCTTGATCGGGCCCGAGTATGAGTCGTGTTTCGGACCATCGGCGTCAAGAATTTTGCATGGACATGAATAGACCCATACTAGAAGTGCAACCGAGACCTGCCATGTCCGAGTGTTACACACCACGACCGCTTATGTTCCGACAACTGGGACTCACCACCATTGGTCCAGAAAATGACATCGTCTGCTGCGGGATCTTGTGACTATCAAAAAAAGTAGTAGAAGAGGTGTTTTGCTCCAATGTCCATATACCCTGTGTAAGCTCTGGACTACACGTGAATCTAGGGAAATGACATGGAAAGAGGTGGCCTAACTCAGTATCTGGGTCACATTCAAACGTCGTCTTTATCCTGACATTGTAGCCTGGGAAGGATGGGTGGCCCAGTGTGGTAAAGCTGTCAACTGAAAGAACGCTCAGGTCCACCGGTGTGAACGATCCATTATCGTACAGGGTAGCACACGCGGATTGGGTGTAGAGATTTACGTTAGGCTGCTTCAAGCCCAAGACGGGGAACAGCCAGTGCCAGCAGACCGGGTGGGATGAGATATCGTGGGGAAAGGCAACGAGCTGAGGTGTCCGGGTGAAAAGCGCATGTCTCTTATATACCCGTACACTGTCCGAAAAAGGGGATGGTGTCTAGACGACATGAGGGGAGCTATCGTCGAGGAAAAGGTTTCGATCGGCAGGTTCTGAAGCAATGAAGAAGAACAGATCATCGTCGTCCTTGGCTACGATAGCAGTCGTCTTGCCAAATACGTCTCATCCTTGTAACATGTCGGCCGATGCTTGTGTCCGATATCCCGAGGCTGCGCCTGGAAGAAAGACGGGCCAAAGTGCTGCTCGTCACCTCCTACTTTGAATTGATTTGCCTTGCTGCGGTCGTTGGAGATGGTTGGCGCGACCCCAGAGAAATCAACCCACCCCTCTTCGAGAGTCAAGATCACGAACACTACACGTATGAAAGTAAAGGGCCCACAGGTCCCCGTCAGCGCTGTCAGCCGAGCCACCAGACCCTATAGGCACCTATCAGCATTTGCTCCGCTTGTCGTTTCCATCCAGCACCATGCCGGAATTAGCTATCCCAAGCTGGGACTTGTCGACGTAAGACTGAAAAAAAACGTGGATGGACATTGCAAACTACCACCGTCCCAGCGGGTGCTACGTAATTCTTATGCTAGCTGGGGTTTCCAGACAACCGAGGCAGTGTCTGCGACAGTGCGGGACTCAAAGTTCCTGCTTTGCGAGCCACCTCTGTACGAGTGCAAGTGCTTCCTTGGGCTTATCATACGGTACCTGGGCTCTCATCAGTACCAAGTCTCGACAAACCATGAAGGATCTACCATATGCCCGGCCCCTTCCACGGTAGCAAACGTCAATCCACTGGCGCTTCTTGTCTTGCCAACAACGTGCCCATTGAGCTGCCATTCCCTCAGCGGCTGGCTCGCAAACGCCTCCTGTCCGCTCCAGGGCATCTTAAGCGTCCAGCGTTCGTTGCCGACCCAGTTACAAATCCAGTCATATGTCCCGACATAGATGAGTGCACGGACTCCACGCTCGAGCAGTTCAGAAATGTAGGTGTATGTTGAGTGGTATTCATCCTGGGCTCTGGCAAAAGCAAGTCCGACGGTATCGCTGCAGGAGCTGAAGTTTGGGGTAACAGATGGGTCTACACCGAGAAGCGCACGAGTAGCGGGAAGGTCAAGGTACTTTCCTATGTTCCTGAAACCTGGTCATGACAATACATCAAGCAGGCTACAAATTCCTTACCTTGTAACAGGGTAGCACAGGTCCCCTGGGTCGCCCTCACATTTCTTGCTAATGTCATATGGATTTAACCCTATAATCATTAATCAGATACCATCAAGGCATTCCAGATTCGAGATATACCAGTAGCAAAAAATGGATCAGAAAGTTCGCTGTCACAAAAGTTGCGAGCTGCACCACAGCTCAACACATCGTATTGGTTGACACAAGACTCCAAAGTCCATTTCTGGCACCGGGGCAGCTATATCCAAAGCTCAGCAGGTGATTCCCGCGAGTACGACAACACCCACAGCTTCCTTCATGCGCACGCATGAACTGTGTCTTCCGTGAGTCCAGATCACATGCAAGGTACACTCAATTCACCTGATGCTCGCAATCGGGAACACTGAGGCGGCCGTGCACTGCATGTCGATGTATGACGGGGTTAACGTGAAGTAATCAACTATACCGTTTCCTGATCACGAGTCAGTCAGTCAAACCGATAGTGGGGCCTCGACTTACCGATCATAACGGACTGCAAATTAATGGGTGTAAATCCGGCCGCCACCAGTTTGGCATTCTGGTCATATACTTCAGCTGCAAATACAGGGATATAACGACCCTGGCAGACATTTCATCTGGTTCTCATTGACACGTAGATTGTGAGCTTACACCATATGATTCACCCGCCATATGGAAGGCACGGCCCTTGAACTGACTAAAATTCTCAAAGAAGATGGCCACGAAAGTGGCGATGTCTTGGGCGGCTTGTTCGGTCGTGCTCTGTTGAGCTGTTCAGCACACGGTGTCTGTCAACCAACCGTGCTACATGCCACTGCTTCCCCATAATCGGCATACGAAAAGCCAACGCCAATGGGCTGATCGACAAAGAAAATGTTTGCATTGGTGTTCCATGACTCTGCGTGATAGGTCGTGCTATTCCCGGAAAGGGCTCTGCAAGGGCCGAGTTCCATAAAGAGTCCCATACTAGAGGAGCAACCAGGACCTGTCCGACCTGTGTATCATAGCGCTGTCCGTCGAGGACGGGAACTCACCACCATTAGTCCAGAAAATGACATCGTCCGTTGCAGGATCGTTGCGACTCTCGAAGAAGTAGAAGAAGATGTGCCGTGCTTCGATGTCGATGTAACCCGTGTAAGCACTAGAGCGCACAGGAGCTTCAGGTTGGAAGCGACCAGGGCAGAGATGTCAACTTGCTTTACAGTCCCATCACAAAAGTCTGATTTTTTGACCCTGACACTGTAATCTGGGAAGTATGGGTGGCCAAGGGTGGTGAAGCTGTCGGTCGAAAGAACATTTAGGTGCTCAACCGGCGTGAATAGCCCATCGTCGAACGGTATAGCGAACGTGGACTGGCCATAGTTCTTTGCGTTCTTTGCAGCAACTTGCTCCAGGCCCAAACCTGATTGCGACGATGCACGACTGAGAAGGGCCAGCGACAGCAGACCGAGTCCGTTGAGAAGCATTACTTGACACGAGAGAGCAGGGGGCAATTGGAGAGCGCGTCCAGCTACCCGCCCGCTGTATCGGCACAGACCGATTCTCAATCCGGGTATATCTGTATCGCCACTTTTGGCCATTTCGACTATTTCGACTATTTCGACCATTTCGCATATTTCAACTACAGTCAACTCTCACATAACAGATACCTGTTAAAACCCATACTCTCCTATAACACATAGGATAACACATAGGATTTCTGATTTCTTGAGTTGGTTTGCAGTGTTTCCTTACTCATACTCCATAACCCATAATCCATAGTGATTTTCTAACTTTATTGTTATGGGCTTAAGTCTAAAAGAAAGAAGAACAACCTTGAGGAGTGCTTACACAGAGGAAAGGATCACTAATGAACAAGTATGCTAAACTGGATTCTCCAGTTTAGACCCTTGCCCTTATATACTATTAGCTAATGTGCAGGGATTATGCCATAAGGCATACATAAACTAGCTAAATAGAGACATAGGGCATAAGAAAGGGGCTAAAGTGAATCTAAATAGAGAAGAAAAGCTAGTGTAGAGTAAAGATAAAAGTAAATTCTAGCTAAATAGTGTTAGTTTATAACATTTATAATTTATACTATTGATATTATAAAGTAACACTTTAGCACCAAGTCTAGTCATGTGATCTCATGTGATTGTGCACAAGAAACCCCTAATTTAAAACTCTAGTTCAGGGTTACTCCTTTATTTTAGAGTATTCCTTGCAGATAGTTATATGATAGCTCATGATTAGGATTTTTTCAAGGTCTTTTCTGGAAATATCCCTAGATCTTATCTTCATGGATCTTAGATTCATTTGTGGCAGATCTCAAGATTAAATCTTATTTATAACAAAGATCTTTAGCCTTACTATTGCTGTATAATAGATTCTGCATCTTTTCTTTGTTATGCACTGATATTTTACAGGCACAAGAGTCATGAGATATCTTATATAACTATGGAAATTCTATGCCATACAAGAAATAACTCTGGACTATGGTTAGTTCTATTCAGAGTATATCTTGCTGAAGGGTTAGCACAGGATTAGTCAGCCATCTCAGATAATGATAATTTTCCATGAAATATCTTTTTAGCATGACTTCTTTTCTAATTCTAATCTAGGGTCCTTGGTAAGTGCTTCTTTCTACTACTGGCTTTTGTGCTAGTAGCCAGGAATTAGGCAAGAATGTAAAGGGATGAATCTATACAAAGGCAGAAAAGAATAAATCTCACCTAGGTCTTAGAGGAAACTTCAAGGTATCACTTGGAAAAAGCAGACTAGGCTTCAAGTGAGCAAGACTGGGAAAAATATAGCCTGCCACTCTAGTTCCTTATATATTCTAGAGGCTGGTGCATAGACTAGGTAATTTACATGCACTAGTATAAAAACTCTAACTAAAAGGGAAACTGGACATAGGGCATGACTAAGGGAATAACTAACTATCTATAGTAAATCATAAGGATAAGTGGATATTAAATGAAATGAAAGTGCAGAGTCAGAGATAAGGCAATTATAAGGCTAGGGATTTCTGTCACAGATAAGATCTAATCTAGAGATCTGCCACAGATGCATCTTAGATCTAGATCTAGATAAGATTTATAAAGATAGGACTATGGATATTCCTAGAAAAAATCTGTTATGTACTAGCACTACTTAGTTAAGGGTTATTTTTCATTTTACCCTAAGCTAAGTATTATTTTCTATTTATATCTTTTTTGCCCCTTTTACTTCTTTCATCTTATCTTATCTTATCTCCTTTATCTTATTTTATCTTCTTCTATCTTATCATGGCTCTATGTTATGTGTTCTAGTCTAGCCCTCTGATGTCATACCTCATTGTTATTATACTTTTTCCTTATTGTCTTTTTCTATTGGTTTCTATTTAATCCTCCATTGCTCTATTTTCTTATTTAGCTTTGTTCTCTATATACTAGCTACCTCATGTACTCTTTATGGCCTGGTCCATGCACAGTAGATAGCAATATATAAAAAAGGGCAAGAGCATAGACTGGTTTTCCAGTCTAGAGCACTTGTTTTCTTGTTTTCTTGTTTTCTTGTTTTTTTGTTACTTGTTACTTTGATTTCTGTCTTCTAGTGCTTTTTAGGCTGTTATTTCTTTGTTTCCTTCAGTATGGGCATTCCCCAAGGTTGTTTCCTCTTGGTTTAATCTGAACCCATAACAAGATTCAGAAAAGATTCTAATCAGGTAACCAGTCACATGACCACTACAAGAGAAACTCTAAATAAGAAAGAAACCACAAACTAGGGTTACTAAAGAAGAACTACTACTTTCATAATCATGTGATTATTGTAGTATAGTGCACTGTTATATTCTGTATCTCTGATTCAATTTCAATCCAATCCTAACCTGGCTTATAACTGGTTCTTGTACCCAGTAAGCCAATCTAGTCCTCTAACTTCTCTCTAGACAACTTTAGCCTTCTGTTATTATTCCATCTTACCCCAGCTATGTTACAAATGAACAGTTTGGATGCACAAGAGTCACATGACAAGCATGTGACTGTGAGATTCCTATGTCATATTGAGCCAAACTCTAGGCTATGGTTAGTCTTATTCAGAGTATACCTTGATTAAAGGATTAGCATAGGATTAGCAGCAATCTCAGATAATGGTATTTCCTGATTGGATCTAGATAACATCAGATCTTGGATCTTAGATTCAGATCTAGATTAATGGATCTGATCTGTGGCAGAGATCCAGATGGGATCTCCTTGGCCTCAAGGCTAAGATGCTGTATTCATATTCATTACCCCTGCAGTCTTCCTTTTCATTCTATTACTTTTCTTCCATTTAGACCCTTGATATGCATGGCCACTTAGTCATATTCTCTACCCTTGCCCTATGCCCAGTTACCATATCAGTATTTATCCCAGCTAGACTTGGTGGTCTGTGCACCACCCTAGATAGTATAAGTAGACTGCCCATGTAGCTCTTAGCTCCCCAGCTTTGAGCACTTGTCTTACTTATGTAGCCATCTAGGTACCAATATAAGCTAGTGTTTGGATCCAGCTCCTCAGGCCTAGCTACCCTGAGCATCTCCCCTTTCTAAGTCCTGGTTCACCTCTAGTAACAGGCCTATATCATCTTTACCCTTATATTCTTCTATATTGACACCAACATCAACACTGGCACAACCCCAAGGACCATATCAGATTAGAGTTATCACTCCTTGTATAAGGTCTGACACTGTGACCATAACAAGCTACACATATATGCTTCCTGCCTTTCCATCAATATATGCTTCCCCAGCCTCCACTTCTGCTCTACCCTATTTCACTTCTAGTCCTATTTCTATTCCAGTTAAGTACTATCTTAGTTTTACTTTGCCTTCTCCAGATTACTCTAATATAACTCCATTTCTAGTTTCACTCTTAGTTACTATTATTGTTTCTGTTACTATTTCTATTCCTGTTTCCCTTCACTTCTTTCTGTTATCTTTCAGATTCAGTCTGACATAATTGAACATTGTTTTCTCTGACATCTCCATTTATTTCTTAAATATTTAAACATCTGCTTCACTTCTGAGTTTGCATCTATTTTACTTCACTACACTCTTAGATAGTTCTGCCTCTCTGAGGTATAAGTACTATAAACCTATATCTTATACCTCAGTATAAATATTGACATAAATATTCCCTTGTTGTTATTCTTACTCTGCCTGAGTTCTTAGGCTCACTCTAACCCTCTGGGTTACTCTGGAGCACCTCTGAACTAAGTGATATCTGTTATGATGGCAATATGGCACACTGTGCAGATGAGCCCTAAACCTAATCCAGTATGACCTTGGGGTTGTGCTAATGTTAATGTTGGTGTTGATGTGAAGAATATAGGATGAAAATGATAAATGTCTGACTCTAAATGTAGTACAGAACTTAGAGAGGGAAAATACTCAGGATAGCTAAGCCTGAGGAGTGAAGTCCAAACACTAGCTTGTCTATTGAGATGTCTAGATGGCTAAACAAACAAGTGCTCAAAGCTGAAAAGCTAAAAGTTACATGAATGGCCTATTTATACTATCTAGGGTAATGCACAGACCACCAAGTGTGTCTGGGATAAATACTAATATAGGAACTGGGCATAGGGTGAGGGTAGAGGGTATGACTAAGAGGCCATGTGTATCAAGGGTCTAAATGGAAGAGAAGTAATATAATGGAAAGAAAGACTGCAGGGTCAATAAATATAAAGACAGCACCTTAGCCTTGAGGCTGAGAAGATCTCATCTGGATCTCTGCCACAGATCAAATCCATTAATCTAGATTCAGATCTCAGATTCAAGATCAGATGTTATCTAGATTAGATTGGAAAATACCATTATCTAAGATCTGCTGCTAATTCTGTGCTAACTCTGAGACACAGGTCTTGTGTGTTGAAATACTAAGGACTTCTGAGGCCTGAGGGCACTCTGATACTACTGATGATGAAGGCTTTGGGCTAGAGCCAACAGAACTAGGCAAAAAATAGAGAATAGAGGCTTGGACTTGTAAAAGCAGAGAACTCAAGTGTGCAAGACTGGGTTGATTTATCTTGCACCTCTCCTTTATATAGGATACAGAAATGTGCACAGACCATGTACAATGGGCTGGCCCTAAACTATAGTACAGTAAGCCATCCAATGGCAAAACTAGAGCAGGGACCTGATAATACATGAGATAGACATGAGGCAGTCTAGAATGACCTAGATCTGTGACAATGTGAAGAGGTGAAAGTGTGAAGATGTGAAAAGGTGAAGATGTGAAAGGGTCATGTAATGTGACAATGTGAAGAGTTGCAAGGGTGAAGTAAAAATGGAGAAAATGGAATAAAAATTATAACAAACCCTTTAATTGAGGTATACTCTGAATAAGATTAATCATAGCCTAGGGTTTGTTTCAATCTGGCATAGGAGTCTCACAGTCATGTGCTTGTCATGTAACTTTTGTGCATCTGAACTGTTCATTCATAACAATATCCTTGAAGGAATCATAAGGCTCCACTCTTATAACTAGGCTTAACTCTCCTTGTCTTGCCTGTTCCTTTTATTAAGCATTGAGATCACTCGTTTTCCCATTCTTGACATTTTTGTTAATTGGGACACCAGAAAGTGCAAGAATGCATCACATAAAGTGAAGCCAAGTTTCATTTAACCAATAAAACTCTTTCCAAGTTTTTCTGAATGCCTTCAAATATCTTGAAATGCAACTAAGAGATATGTTGAGCTAAAACCTTAACACCTAAGTCTTGGTGTGTGTGAGCTGAGCTTCCTGAGTAGTTGCTTTGAATGTAGAGCAACCAGAACTAGGCAAATGAGAAAGATGAAACAGTAAAAGCCAAGAGATTTTAAGAACTAAAGATTCAAGTGTGCAAGACTGGGAAAATCCAGACTTGAGCAGACCTTCTTTTATATTGCTACATTATGTGCACAGACCATATAAATGGTGCTGGCCCTAAATAATGTACAGTAAGCTAGTCAATAGCATAAAAAGAGCAGAGACCTAGAAATACAGCAGGAAACAATAAGGCATGATATCAGAGTCTAGATTGCTCTAGATCTGTGACATGTGAAGAAGTGAAATAGTAAAGAGGTGAAAGGGGTAAAGGTGTGAAATGTGACAATGTGAATATGTGATAATGTGAAGAGCTACAATGATAAGAAGAAAATGCCAAAAAAGTAAGAAAATAAAAAAATGCATTATAATACATCTCTGGAGTCTCTGGAATATGACCTTTCCTCAGGTTTGTACATTACCAAGGCACTAGAACCTGATCTTCATTCTCTAGCCTTAAGGATTTCATTTATGAAGCAGATAATAATAGAAAGTCTATTGTTATTATTTTATTTTATTTTTATCATTTTCTCTTCACTATTGCAACTCTTTACATTGTCACATCACATGACTTCTTCACATCTTCACAGTTTCACCTTTTCACACTTTTACTTCTTCACAAAGTCACAGATCTAGACAGGTCTAGATTCTGACATCATTTGCCTCATGTTATTTACATGTATTTTTAGATCCCCACTCTTTTATTGCCATTGGTTAGTGTTATGATATCCATTGTTGGAATAACCTGTCCTAACCCTAAATCGGTCTGCCTTGAAAGGGTGCTTCGGTTTCATTGTCGGATTCAGTTGGAATAGAATAAGAACGATGTATGACCTCAGGGTAGCAAAGCCTGAGGAGCCATCACCACTAAGTTAGGAGGGAAATGACTATTTTGAAGGAGGTATGGTTTCGGTATGAAGTTAACAAAGGTGATTAAGGCTGGGGAGCCTTAACCAAGGAACTATCTAGTTTATATATCTAGCTAAGTGCGCATGGACCATCCTAGTCTCTCCAGGACATTACCATAAATAGTAATAGGGCATAGGGTGAGGGTGAAGGGTTATGACCAATGGGCCATGCAGATAAGGGATGTATCAAGGAAAAGGCTATGTAAAATGGAAGGGAAGTTTAGGGACAGTGGAGATTAAACCATACCCTCTACCATGAGGCCAAGGAGATCTCATCTAGAGATCTGCCACAGATCAGATCTGACCCTCATCTAGATCGAGATCCAGATTTATCAGAGATAAGATCGGAAGATGCATCTATCATCTGAGATACTAGATTCAACCATAAGCTGTGTTCTAAACCCAAGGGATATTAAATATATAACTTAACCATATTCTAGGGTTTGTCCTTGTTTGGCAATAAAGTCTCATGATCATGTGCTTGTCATGTGACTCTTCTGCTAGCGAATGTTATGTTCGTAACAGTTAGCTTACTGTACATAGTTTAGAGCCAGTCCATTTTACATGGTCTATGCACATTCTTGTAGCATATATAAAGAAGAGGTGCAAGTCTAGCTAAACCCCAGTCTTGTATACTTAAGCTCTCTGCTTTTACAAGTTCAAGCCTCTTGTTTCTTATCTTTTTATCCTTTGCCTAGTTCTGTGGGCTCTAGTTTAAAGCCTTTATCCAGCAGCAGTAGTTGAGTACCTTTAGATCTCAGAAGTTTCAGTTTTTAGTTTAGCACTAAAATGGTACTGTTACATTTCCTCTTTTCTCTCATCATAGCTTCTGCTTTTCTCACACCTTTGGTACTTCCTTGTTTACTTTCCACTATAGTTTCTGCTCTTCTTGTGCTCTAGCCTTGTCTAGACTGCTTTCTTGTTATGCCCTTTGCCTGGGCCTTGTATCTCTTAATCAGCTGACTCATAATTATTCCATCTCTTTCCATCCATTTTCACATGGATATCTTACTTATCATTCATCAGCATGATTACTCATTCTATCTCTACTTCAACTCTATTAACTATACTATAAAGTAGCATACTTCCTATCCTCTCTTTTCTTATGCTACTTCTACCTTGTGACCACCTCACAGTCTTTGCATCTCTGCTTGTCCTTGTATCTACATACTTGGAATCCATTGATTGTGTCCTGGCACTTAACCAGAGAATCATCAGCATTTGATTTTGACATACTCTTGGGAGTATAGCTGGTACCACTAAGGCACAACACTTTGTTTGTCACCTTCCACTTGTCTTAAAGCTCACCTTTGATTCACTTCCTCCACTTCACCCACAGCAAGGTCTACACCTGTTCCTATCCAGGCCTAGCATAACAAAAGAAGTAGCATATTCTACTTGTGGCTATCATTGCTATAGTCCACTTCCACCATTCTGCCCAAACAACCTTTGCTATTTGATTCCCTCTGGGGTAAGCCTTGTGCCTCTATCTTAGATCCCCTTGAGTCCACTTCAGAGTCCAAGAACCCCTCCTCTTTGAATCGCCCTTCTATATCAGAAGATGTGCTTGCAGACATCTTAGTCCCCTCTTAAGATGAAGTACAAGAAGATTGTGATTTTGTGCATGAACTCTTCTCCTCTTTGCAGATCCCTTGAGCCCAGACACCACCTTCCCCTACTCCTGTCTGATGCTGACCCATGTTTACCCTTTCCAAACCCTCTCCATCCATTGCCATGTCTGGCTCCTCCACTTCTACCATCAAGCCAACAGAACTTTGTCTTGGTGCCCCTGAGCACTTTGATGGTGATAGATCCAAGGCTGAGAGCTGGCTGGACACAGTCCAGTTCTACCTTTTTGTCAACAGTGCAGTCTACAATACAGATGAGAAAAAGATTGCCTTCACTCTTTCATTTATGACAAAAGAGCTAGCTCTATCATAAGCTGCAACATATCAGAAAAATGTTACAAATGTAACATTTACTAGCAGAAGAGTTACATGACAAGCATGTGACCATGAGACATCCTTGCCAAAACAAGATAAACCCTAGGATATGGTTAAGTTGTTATTAAGAGTTTTCCCTTGGATTTGGGACACAGCTTATAGGGTTGGATCTAGCATCTCAGATGATGGTATCTCCTGATTCAATCTAGATGACATTTGATCTCAGATTGATAGATCTGATCATGGCAGAGATTTAGATGGGATCTTCTTGGCCTTATGGTTAAGGGCATGATCTAATCTCTGCTTACCCTAGACCCTTACCTTTCATTCCACACAGTCTCTTCATTCTACACACCTGATCCACATGGCCCATTAGTCATATTCTCAGTAAGCATGCCCTATGCCCTATTTCCATATTTAGTATTTCTCTATGCCCTGGAGGTGGTCTGTGTGCATCTGGACTTAGTATAAATAGCAGAGTAGTTCCTTGATTTCAGCTCCCCAGCCTTAACCACTTTATTAGCTTCATCATCTTGTACATCATCTAGTGCCTTGACAATACAGGTATTCTCCCTTCTAACATTGTGATGGCTCCTTAGGCTTTGCTACCCTGAGCCCATACATTACTCTTCACTCTATTCCAACTGAATCTGACAATGAAACCAACACACCCTTTCAAGGCAGACCATTTAGGATTAGAATAGGTCGTTCAGAGATTGACACCATAACAAAAAAGTGTATTTCTGGCACTACCATTACTTTGGGAAAGTTTTTCCAATTCACCTCTGAGTTCCTGAAAGTCTTCCAACAACAGGATACTATCAACTTCACCATCCATTGGTTGGCAAATATCCAAATGAAACAGGAAAAGAAAGGTAAATGGATGCCTTCCCTTGCCAAATATACTGCTGAGTTCCAAAACTGAGTTGCCATTGCTAAAATAGATGACAACAATATTCTTATTGGTTAATTTGAAATAGGACTTGCATCCTACCTCTCCCATCATATTCATAACCTGGATATGATCCCATCTACCATAGAAGAGTGGTACATCAAGGCCACTTACTTCCAAGAAACTATGGAGTGTGCCTGCTCTATAGAACAATGATGAAAGAATCCTTGTGCATTTGCCTGGACTCTGACTCCCCCTACTACATCCAAGCCAGAGAAAGATCCAAATACTATGGATGTTAATGCCATTAAGAAAGGTTGCCTGACCAAAGCAGAAAGGGCCTTCTGCATCAAGAATAGACTGTGTTTCAGATGCTGGAAACCTGGTCATATCAACATGGCCTGCCCCAATTTCCCTGCTTTTTCTCCCTCTGCCACCACCACCAAGGAAACCCCTCATGTCAAGATGGTTTCTGCCAAAGAACCAACAATGAAGATAGAGGAGATTAGTGATGATGAATCTGATGACAGGGTGGCAAGAGTAGTTGCAAAGAAAGAATGGAAGAAGAAAATGGAAAAGCAGGGTTTTTAAAACAGAGTACCTTCCCTATACAAGGTACTTCCTCCTTCTCTTGTGCACCTGTACTTGTATCTGCTTCAAAGAAATCAATGAAAATCACAATTCAAGTCTCCTCCCCCTTTTATGCCAAGAAAGTTGTAGCAATCCATGCTCTTATTGATAGCGAAGCACAAATCAACTGTATCAACTGGGACTTCATCAAGAAAAACCAGTTTCCCACTAAGAAACTCAATGAACTGATTATTATTTGAAACATTGACCACTCTGAAAACAAGAAGGGCAAGATCACTTGAACTTGCAATTGTTATAGTCCGCTTTTTTCAACTTTTGATCACGTGACCTTATCTTATCTTTCCACGTGGTTATCTAATCTTTTATCTTATCAGGGCACATGTCGGGTCACATGACTGGTCTAGACCTAGGGCATAGGGTTAGCCTCATGTCTTCCAGCCCTTTTTCATTTCCGTCTCTTTTCCATTTTAGAAGCATTGAGTCCTTTCAGCCATTGGCTATTCTCACGATGACTTCTCTTCTTTTTGATCCCCATCCAGGGTCCATGGGAATTCTCCCATCAGGGTCTTGGTCCATGCACTGTAGCCATACCTATATAAGCTGTAGCATATCATATCAAGACTCTCCAGTCTTGAGCACTTGTACCTCTAGTGCAGTTGCCTCACTCGTACTCCTATAAATCTATATCATCTTCATTCATCATCACCAATACCATTCACTGACAATGAAAGCCCCTAGATTAGGGTTAACCATCATTGTTTTCACCGAAACCGACATCGCTCATAATAGCAATCTTCTTTTTCACATTGAACAAACAGTTCTCCTGGTTTCCTGCTATGTCATTACATGTGGGAAGGAGAACATCATTCTTGGACATCCATGGCTTTGAACCACAAATCCCACTATCAACTGGATGGCAAACATGCTTACTATCCCAGATTCCCCTTCTGATGACATTACCTATTATATCAACTTTGTTCACAAACCTCGGTTTGATGGACTCCTTGAAGACATCATCATCCCTCATGATGAACTCCTGGTCTGCTATCTGGACTACATTACTCTGGAGCAATCCATTAATAATTTGCTCTATAACTGCCACTCCAGCAGGATCTTAGATTACTACTTCTTCTATCTCCCTGAGATCACTGTCACTTGGCTTACCACATTCACTGAGCTTGCCATTGAGGCAGAAAAGGCCAAACTCAAGATGACCCTTCCCTCCAAATACTCTTAGTTCTTGTTGGTATTTTCTAATACTTCAAAAACACTAGACCATCTTTTGCCCTCTCACCTCTATGATCACAAGATCAATCTGAAGGATACCTTTGTCCCAAAGATCAGTAAGGTTTACCCCTTATCCTCCCCTAAGCAACAGGCCACAGAAGCATTCCTTGAAGAAAACCTTCAAGCTGGGAAGATTCATCCATCTAAATCCCCTCAAGCTTCATCCTTCTTCTTCATCAAGAAAAAGGATGGTAAACTCTGCCCCTGCCAAGATTATAGGTATCTCAACAAACATACTGTTTGTGATGCCTATCTGCTTCCTCTCATTTCTGATCTCATTGACAAGCTTCATGATGCTCAGCCTTTTACTAAGTTCAATATCCAATGGGGTTATAACAATGTCCACATTCATGATGGACATCAATGGAAGGCCACCTTCATCACCCATAAGGGGCTTTTCAAACCCACAGTGATGTTCTTTGATTTGAACAACTCACCTGCCACTTTCCAGCAATTCATGAACAATTTGTTCTGTGATATGATTGCTGAGAGATGGCTCATCATCTATATGGATGACCTCCTTATCTCCTCCTCCAATGCTGATACCCATCAGGAACACACCTCCCATGTCCTCCAATGGATGATGGAATTTGATCTTCACCTCAAATTGGAGAAATGCACCTTTGCTGCTCCCCAAGTCAAGTATTTTGGGATGATTGTTCATCCTGGTGAACTTGCCATGAACCCTGTCAAACTTGCTGGTATCTCCCAGTGGCTCACTCCTTCCAAAGTCAAGGATGTCCATTTCTTCCTTGGCTTTGCTAACTTCTACAGGCAATTTATCCCCAACTACTCCACTATTGCCCATCCTTTCCTTGATCTCACCAAGAAATCTATGGCATGGTCTTGGTCTTCTGCTGCTTAGAAAGCCTTCAATTCCCTCAAGGCTATCTTCCTCTCTCAACCAGTATTGCAGATGCTGGATCTCACTTGTCCTTTCACCATTGCCACTGATGCTTCTGCTTATGCATCTGGTGGTATCCTTCTCCAAACTGATGAGAATGGGGATAAGCACCCCTGTTCTTATCTCTCCCAGACATTTTCTGCTGCTGAGCGGAACTATAATATCTATGATCATGAACTCCTCACAGTCATTCACACTCTGAAAGCCTGGAGGCAATACCTCCTTGGCTCTTTCACTCCTGTTCAGGTTTTTACTGATCACAAAAACCTGACCTATTTTAAATCCCCTTAGAAGCTTAACTGACAACAAGCTTGCTGGCTTCTCAATATTGCCGACTTCAACCTGCAACTTTCCCATGTTGCTGGTACCTCTCTTGTCAGGCCTGACACCCTCTCTCAATACCCTGATCTTTGTCCTGATACTTCTTAGGATAATCAGGAAGTCACCCTTCTTCCCCCCAAACTCTTTGTCAACCTTATTGATGCTAATCTCTCTGCCCATATTAAGGAGCATCAACAAGGTAACTCCCTCCACCTTTCCATCCTGCAAAAACAGGATGCCTCTGCAGATGAGAAATTCCTGTGCTCCTGCATCTTCAATTGGAAGGAAATTGATGGGTTACTCACTTACTGTAACTGCATTTTTATTCCCTCCTCCATTGACCTCTGTCATGCCATTCTTCAACAATGTCACAACCACCCCTCTGTTGGCCACCCCAGTTATCTCAAAACCCAACAGCTTATCTCCACTGAATTCTGGTGGCCTGGTCTAGCCTTCTTTGTCTGCAACTACATTGCTGGTTACCCCATTTGCCAACAGAATAAGGCAAACACTCACCCTTTTTACCCTGCTCTGTCTCCCATCCACTTCACCACCACTTACCCCTTCCAACAGATCTCTTGTAATCTTATTACTGATCTTCCTTCTTCCTCTGACTTCAATGCCTTGCTGGTCATGGTCAACCACAGGCTTATGAAGGGGGTAATTCTTTGCCCCACCAAGAAATCTGTCACTGCTAAGGGCATTGCCACCCTCTTTTTCCACAAAGTCTACCTCCAATATGGTCTCTATGATAAAATCATCTTCAATTGAGGCCCTCAATTTGCCTTGGCCTTTGCTAAGGAGCTTGGGAAACTCCTTGAGTATAATCTATCCCTCTCTACTGCATACCATCCTCAATCTGATGGTGAAACTAAACAAGTAAACCAGGAGATTGAGATGTACATCTGCATCTACTGCAGCTCCAACCCCACTGGATGGGCTGATTCTATCACTCATGCTGAATTTGTCCACAACCACTGCCCCCACTCCATTACAGGGCAATTTCCATTCTATCTCATAATGGAATATGAACTCCATGCCCTTCCTTCTATTATTGATAAATCACTGATGCCTGCTGTTGCTGACTGCACCAAGACACTCCTTGCTGCTTATGATGAAGCACTTGCTGCACATGATCTAGCTCACCAAACTATGGCATCCCACATCTGCTCCACCTTTTCCCCATTCACCAAAGGAGATAAAGTGTGGTTAGAAGCCTGCAATTTGAAATGGGCTGTCATTCACCTGAAACTCTCTTCAAAACAGGAAGGACCCTTTACCATCATGGAAGTCCTTTCCCTGATTACTTATTGCCTCCACCTTCCATCCACATGGAAGATCCACTCTGTGTTCCATGCATCACTGTTATTGCCCTATCACAAAAATGACATTCATGGAAAGAACTTCCCCACTTTACCCCCAGATCTTATAGAAGGTAAGGAGGAATATGAATTAGAGCAGATATTAAAACATCAAGGTCCCCTGGGCAACCATCAGTTCCTGATCTGATGGAAAGAGTACTTGGCAGAAGATGACTCCTGGGAACCAGAATGGAACTTGAAACATTTCCAGTCTGCTCTGGATAAGTATAAACTTCTCCATTCTTATTATTTCCCCTCATTCACTCCTCTTCCTCCTCACTCCACCAAGAAAACCAACCACCACTCTAAGTAACACCATGGCCTTTACTGTTGACCAAGATTTTTGCTCCTGCAATACCCCTCTTGACACTCCACCATGGTCCATGTCTCAACTTCCTGCTGTTGAAGTTCCTAATGAGCCATCACTTATATCTTCCCCTTTTTCTATTACTGATACATTTTCTTCTCCCCTTTCCATGCTTGCTTCTGAGCTTTCTTCAGAGGACTTTGTAGCCTTATCCCCTGCTATCACTATCAGCCCTGCTGTCATCGCTCCTATCCCTGTTCCTCCTCCTATCATTGATACTTGGTCTGCTGGCATTCTTAGCATTGACCTCCCACTCTCTATGCATGCCCTTTGTCAGGGTACTCCCTCTTCCAAGTACTCTCACCAAGTCATGACCTATATCATGGACTCATGCCTCATAGTTCCCATCAGCTCCCATCTGGACATGTTTTTGCCACTCTGGCTCATCTACCAGATTTATATGTAGCTTTTCCATCTTCCCCTCTTGGCTTCCGCCCTTGCCTGTATCCCTCACACCCATGTCTCTCTCACACAAGCTCTTATTACCTCTATCCATTGCAAGCTCTTGTTCAATATTGAAATCCTTGCTTATCAGATAAACATGGGTGAATTCCTCACAGATTGAAATCAATACATGCATGAGTTGGCTACTGCCAGGGGCTATACCCCTACCACTCCTTCTGCATCCTCTTCTCCTCTTGATAATAATAAACTTGCTGCCCTTGAACAAGCTGAAGCCTGGTGGACTGGCCTCCATGGCAATGGTCACCTCCCTCTCTCTCACCCTTACTTTCACAAGGCCTGTTTCCATTGCTGCTGTCTGGGGCACATTTGCATTAACTGCCTGTCCTATCAATACCCCTACTGTCTTTGCTGGCACCCCAGACATACTCAGGCTTGCTGCCTGGCTTAGCACCATGTCACTAACCTCCTCATCTCCTTCTCCTCCTCCTCTTCCTCTTGCAGTTCCTCCTGCACCTCTTTCCATGGTTCATCCTGCTTCTCTCTCCACTCTCAGGGCTCCTACCACTACCCTCCCATGGCTCTATCACCCCCTCCACCTTCTTATCACACCAACAATGACTTCTGTGATGATGTCATCAATGAGGTTGGCTGGGCCAATATCACTGGCTCCCCCAGACCCTCCTATGATGCCTTTTGAGGTGTTATGAGTCTTTCACCCCTAGCAGGGGGGTAATATTATGTTTTCTCTTTTCTCTCTTCTTTTTCTCTTTTCTCTTATTATAGCTTCTGCTTTTCTCATACCTTTGGTGCTTCCTTGTTCACTTTCCACTATAGTTTCTGCTCTTCTTGCACTCTAGCCTTGTCTAGACTGCTCTCTTGTTATGCCCTTTGCCTGGGCCTTCTATCTCTTAATCAGCTAACTCATAATCATTCCATCTCTTTTCATCCATTTCCACATGAATATCTTACTTATCATTCATCAGCATGATTACTCATTTCATTTCCACTTCAACTCTATTAACTGTACTATAAAGTAGCATACTTTCTGTCCTTTCTTTCCTTATGCTACTTCTACCTTGTGACCACCTTACAGTCTTCACATCTCTGCTTGTCCTTGTACCTATGTACTTGGAATCCATTGATTGTGTCCTGGCACTTAACCAGAGAATCATCAGCATCTGATCTTGGCACACCCCTGAGAATGTAGCTGGTACCACTAAGGCACAACACTTTGTTTGTTGCCTTCCACTCATCTTGAAGCTTACCTTTGGTTCACTTTCTTCACTTCACCCACAGCAAGGTCTACACCTGTCCCTACCTGGACCTAGCATAACAGGTACTTTATTTATCAGTATATCTGTGATTGGTATAAAGTTTTAACAGTATATCTGTACTTGATATAAGTTTTAACATGCACAAAGATTTGAAGTGCTTTGGTAGTTCTGGTTGTTACTTCATAATATTTCAATTGAATTTAGATAATATCTGATCTTAGATCTTAAATCTAGATCTAGATTGATAAATATGATTTGTGGCAGAGAACCAGATGGAATCTCCTCAGCCTCCAGGATAAGGTGCTGTATTTATATCTGCTAATTCTAATGCTTCTTTTTTATTCTATTACTTTTCTTTTATTTCATTTGTTGATCTTTATGGTCCATTTGGTCATATTCTATAACCATGCCCTATGTTCAGTTC